>JAQIXJ010001546.1:0-20035 GCA_034700185.1 Phthiracarus laevigatus
AGCCCCTAAACGCATCGACAATACATAACCACAACCAATGGGAACACTAGCTAATACTGGATGGTATGATTGTGTTGTGTATGCAGTGTCTGATGTGTTTGAAGCGCAGCCTCAACACAAATACTATTATACAACAATGCGTAACAACGGTTTTCTTCTCTGCACACTCTTATGCTCCACTGTTACAGCGCCAGCCATACCGAGTCATAGTAATAATAATATCATAACAGCGATAAACTTCTTTTCTTAAGGCGCAGAGACATTACCGCACTCATTGTGTGGCTGATGGGCATGTCTTTGATAAGGCCTAACACTTCCCTCAAAAACGTTTTTAATGTTTTATCACGTATAACGAGCACTACTTTACCACTGCTTGTGCGCTGTTTTGTTAAACCGTGCAACATATAACAATAGAGATCTATTGTTAACGAAACGCCTTGTTGTTATATATAAGAAAAGATGCGCCAGAGTTGATGCAACTCAACTCCTCTTTACCTATTGTGTGCTTTGCTCGTCTATTCTGTATTGTGATATTCCATTTGTTTCAAATTTTAATTCAATATAATTCATCTGTTTTGTTGGCCGATCGTTCATAACATTAATATGCCTACAGTATAACAAACGAACCCAAAAAATGTTTTCTCATTTCTTTGAATTAATGATATTATTAGAAATATTTTATTCGTGCCATAAATTTCAATTTTTAAAATTTACTCCCAAAATTAAGAAAACGTTTATATATATTTTTTAATTAAGTCGTAAAGAACGCTTTTAATTTCACATTTTTTGTTCAATTCAATTGGGTTTTGAAATATTAAAAATATTTTCTCATTAGGAGTAACATTCAATAAATAAAATTTATTCTTACGTATCTCTCTCTCTCTCTCTCTCTCTCTCTCGCTTGCTCTTATAAAAAGTGCAGCATAATTATAAAAAATAACAACTAATTAGTATGTAATTAATAATTAGTGTACCGAATGCTAAAATGCTCAACGATGAAAAGTTTTCAAGTTAAAAATTTCAAAAAAATTATCTGAGAAATTATTAAAAAAGTGATAACTATCTGAGTAAAAAATAAACATAAGTTATATTAATATTTAGCTTAATACGCAAAAACAAGAGTGAACATAACATAAAAACTTACGAAACGATAAAATAAGTTTATAAAGTTATGAACACTGGTTATTTCGGTTTTCCATGACTTGACATCGATGCGATATACGTATACTTTTTGCGGATTGCGAGTATATATATATGCAGACTCTAGAAACCGTCTATGTATTTCAAATCTTTAAGTTTGGAAACCGATTAGGTTAAAGTCGAAAGCGGAGCTAAAAAACAAAGATAACGTATAAAAAAAATTCGTTACAAATATTTTCGCTAAAATAAAGTTACTGGTGATTCAAATAGACTAAACTACGAAAGTTACAATTTATCTTAACTAATTATTAAGATAACGTAAGCTAAATAATTGTGTGTCAATTATCTCTTGAAAATTTTGTGCACAAATTAGCAAAAAAGTATATAAAATATATCGAAACTATGTATTATATTTATTTGTTTTTTTCCGCGCAAGTAATTTTTATCATTTCGTGAACTACAAAAATATTTTCGCTGTTTGCACAAAAATTTAGCTGGTAAACAAAAATTTATCATTTTTATTCGCCAGTCGCCAGTTAATGAGCTCATAATTTTTCCGTTTGAAAACTATAGCGTTATAAAATCAACTTAAACTACAATAAAATTAACATTTTTTTCTTTTGTGGCTTTATTCGAATCAAAAAATTATTTAAATATCCACATTAAAAGTTACTATGCAATATTTTTAGAATTTTTTTGGGAGAGAGAGAGAGAGAGAGAGAGAACTTAATTGATAATTAAATAGTTTGCATAGTATTTTGTTACCTAAAGTCTTAAGATATATCAAATGTGAACCCATTTTTCTGCTATTTTTATTATATACTTCGAGCAATGGATAGAAAAATTCGTTGCACTCATAAAATAGTATTTTGCAAACATTAAAAAACATTTAAAAACATTAGCGTTGTTTCGGGGAGTGAAACATCGTTTAATTATCAGTGATATCTGTACCATTTATTAGCAGCCATTATAAGTCATTTTTGACGCATTCTCCGCACAATTCGGAGTATAAATTACTGTTTTTAACAATCTCTTTCTCGGGCAAAACAGCAAAAACAAACTTTTCTCAAAATGCCATACGCTGTCAACTCCATTCGCTAATATCTTTTATATTCTCGTACGTGTCCTCAGCTCACACATAGAGTACAGTATAAACAGAGTTCAGTCTCTCTATCGCTCTCTCGCTCAGTCAATGCTATTTCAGTATTGTCACAAATTTCGCGTCACTTGACAACTGAAAATATTAATTAATCATTGAATGACGCTTTTATGTATTAAGCAGTTTTTTTTTGAAAAACTGTAACGACTGGCTAGACTCCAACTTTGTTTATTTAGTTTATTTGATTAAAACTTAGAAAGAAGTTAATTGTTTGCCAACACCAGGAAAATAATCAAATTATTTTAAGATAACAGCGGTTTTTTGGTTTGTCTCCGAATGGAGTGCTTGTTAAAAAACATGTGTTTCCTACAATAAATCAATGGCATTATTCTAATTATGTTTTCGAATAATAAATTTTTAACAAACTTTTTTAATGAATAATAATTTTGTTTGTATTTTCAAAAATAGAAACAAGAAAAGTTTTCTGCGCGTAAATCTAGCCATCAATTACACCCATTATCCATAAAAAAAACAATATCATATATTACTAGCTATTTGTGTGCCACAAAGCAAAAGTGAAAATAATTAAAACACATTTAACTATAATGTTTTTAAAAGGCAATTAAGGAAATAAAAGTTTTGCATTATCAAAATACTTCTTTTGCTGCGCGAATGTAGAACGACTTTATTATGACTAAAAATGACTTCGGCTTTATTTCACTCTGTTATTTCAGCTACATTTCAGTACCTCATTCTCTTCATTAGGACATTGATATGAGCAGAGATTAAAAAATTGTTGAATTCAAGTTAATATAACTGACAGCAATAATAACTTAAAGTAATAAAAATTTTTTTGCTTTATTTTATGCCTTTGCGTTAAAAAATACCACAATTAATAATTGAGACAAAAAAGATACAAAATCCAAATCCAACAAAAAAGGGGAACTGAAAACAACAAAATGCCTTGAGGCGTAATTTTTAATTAAGGATACTTTTTGTTTAGTGGATAATTAATAATTTGATAAGAGGTTTAAACACTAAAGGTTTTTTTAAAACTAGAAAAAAATCACTTAAAATAGAAAGCACAGCAACAAAAAAACTAAAAAAAATTAAAATTCAAATACCATAAAAGACATAAGGATTATAAAAATATATATTATACGTCTCTCTCCTCTTTCTCCTCTCTCTCTCTCTCTCTCTCTGTCTCTCTCTGTCTCTCTCTGTCTCTCTCTGTCTCTCTCTTTATGTCTCTCGCGAAACACATTAAGCTAATATAAAAGTGTGCACATAATCTTTTAATAGTAACCAATATAAATGACAAATAAATACACGTCTGAGGCAAAGAAAAAAATGAGATGTGATGTCAGACTTACATATAGAAAAATTGATAACCATCGTTGTTTCAAAACGGCTAGAGAGCTGGGTTTTTGTGCACATGAAACCAAGTCTAGCATTATGTTATTATCAATAAAAAATCGGTGAGTGGTGTATATGTTTCTTTTTGTTATCTAAGCGATCGTTTTGCGAATACCGGAATATGCGTGAGTTATGCGAAAATATGAAAAAAGGCATTACATCTTATATATCATTTTTGGTTCGCGAGGCAAAATTTTACGGACACGCAAAAATGATATATGAAATAAACCTTAAAGCTATCCAAATAGAAAATATTTGGAGTGAACCATGAAAAATGTGGTTTTAGTTGCATAAATAGTGCTTGGAATTTTTGCACATTTGACTTTGATTAAATATGCGCTGCACCACAATCGTCCAAATTTATAATAGTTTGCATGACAATAACCTTCGCGAATAATTAAGAAATAATAAAAACAAGCACGTAATGCTAAAAACATGGTCGACTATTAGATTAGTAGTTAACCGATGTGTGACAGAGATATGAGAGATAAGCCGAGACAGAAAGAGAACCAGAAAGACAAATAGCCACAAAAGTAAGTCATATATCGCGAATGCATGGTCTCATTTGTTCCAAAGTTAGAATAATAATTTTAGTCTATATGAAGATTATTAATTTTATTAATTCCAGTCTTACAGAAAACTTCTTAATTTACGAAAACTCGTTTAATCAAACTAAGTAGGAATGACTAGGTGTATTAAAAATTTTGCAATATGTATTTATTTTTTAAATCTACTGTAATCTTGGTATTACTTGAATAATTCAACACAAATTCTAACTTTATTAACATTATTTAACTTATAATCTAAACAACACATACTTAAACTGCGAACAAAATTTTTAACATCTTTGAGTTTTGATAGTTTTAAATTATCAAAAATGCAGTATATACTTATTAATTCGTATATTTTCACTTCATTTCAATCATTAAGTAATTAAAATTTTCTATAATTTCTATAGGACTCTATTATAAAAATAAAACAAATTTTTACTGGAATATCAGAAAAATGAATTCTTGTGCAAATAATGAGATTAACATATAAAACAAGGTAACAGGTTTTTATATTATTAACGTGGAAATATTAATTTTGACATTAAGTTTTTAGTGGGAAATGGGAGGGCACAATGGGATCAATTATTTTAAAAAAAGTTTTTGAAATATAGCAGAAAAAATATTCATAATTTGCTACTTATGTAGTATATTGCAATTACAATTTTCTACAATTTTCTGCTAAATTTCATCATATATGTATATATATATATATATCATCATATATCATAATATATATAATAAAATGATGAAATTTAGCAGAAAATTGTAATTGCAATATACTACATAAGTAGCAAATTAATTTATATACACACATAATAATATAGGAAACAATGATTACCAGCGTTTAATTGGAATTCGTTGAATATTTCTTTACTGACGTATTGGAAAATTACCCATTATTATTGAGTTTATAAATGATAAATACGTATTATAAATGTTATAATTTAAATATTTCGCAGTTAAATCAAATTTAAATATAGCACTTTTTAACGAAAGTGATGTCGTGTGTGACATTCACTTACGGCTTAGTTTGTAAATTTTGGCTAATAAACACAATAAATCAGTACACCAGCCACACATAAATTTAGGAAGTAAGATAAAAAAAACCCAAGGAAATTAAAATTTATTTAAAACATATTCATTTAATTCAAGCGAAATTAGTTTAAAAGTTATTACATATTCAATTAACGTAACTAATATTCGTTTAATGTATTAATGATAGTAATTAATGACAGGTTGGAAAAAATATAACATAATCCCAGAAACATTTGAAAACTCAAATAAAATATATATTATTTGAGACGAAACTTATTATTCCGAAACAAACCGAATTTACGTTTGATGAGTATGTATGCATAAACATCTATAATTAAATTCATGCGAAGTTTGTTTCATTTAAATAAGTTATCAAAAAAATAAGAAGCAAATTCCCGATTTTGCCCTTTCGATTGATTAATCGCCTGATCATATGCTCAGCGAAAAGGGTATTACTTAATAACATAATTTTATTTAAAAAGTATTAAATTATAATATAACAACTAATTTAAATTGCAATTTAACATATATTAACTTATTGCGTAAACTGTACGTAAAGGGAAAATGCAATAAAATATCTAAAACGCACGATAAGTTAAGATTAGCCTTTTTGGAAAACAACAAAACAAAAACAAAATATAGTGGCTTCCATTACAATAAATGCTAAACCAATTTATTACTTTTTAAAAATAGATCTGTTTTAAAAAGACGAAACACAAAGCAGCAAAAAAATAAAGGATTGCACGCATCGCTACCAAATTAATTCACACAGCACTTCTTCGCCTAAGTTTACCACTGTGTTGGCAGCAAATATGCTCATTTATTTTATGTCGCGAAACCTTTTAAAAGACGTCTTTTAAAAGTTGGCTTTTGGAAAGAATTAAAAAGAACTACAGAGGAGTTTTGCTAAAATTTATTTTAAGCATTAATTTTATTTGTGGTTCGCGCTATGAACCAAAAAAAATTATAATTTAATTAATAACGTGACGCATACGGGACTATGTATTATATCGATATTACCCGAAACGGACATAAGCTAAACTTATAAATTAAACTTTCCCATAACAATCTTATTTCGCTTTAAATGGCTTTTATGCTTTAATGCGTTCCCTATTAAAAAAAATTAATTTACTTTCATTCGTTAAGCCCCACATAAACCCAGGTTTCCAAATTATATGTTTTTTATTGCTATTGATATTAATTTAATTTCGTTAAATAATAAAAGTTATTTTAAGACATTAAAAAGTTGTGTGAATTATTTAGTCTGACATTCAAAATTTTTTCTGTAAAATCAAAAATTAAAGAAATGAGAATTTGTACATTAAATCATTTTAAAAAGGAGAAACATTTTAATTTGTGTCATTTTGTTTTTTGTTATTTATTTTACAAATTAATAGTTTTTATACCACAAAAATAAACTTTTTTAACAAATAAATGATTTGTATGTTAAGTCAAATTCGATTACATATGCGTGATATTTTACTTAAATTTAGGTTAACAGCAACACTTTTTTATTTTTGGGGAGTTATAACTTTAAAACCAATAATTCGGGAAATTACGAGAATATATTCATATATATTTTACACAAAAAATAGATTACTACATATAGTTTGCTTATAGATAGATATAGATAGAGATAGATAGATAAAACTTTAAACTAATTAATTAGTTAACGTTGCACAATAAATCCAGATTTCATAGCAAAGAGTAATTAACAATGTCTCGATTGGAGCAAAATTGTTTTCAAAATTAGCTACAAAATAATTTTCTATGATATTTTTCTTTTTTAATATATGCGCGCACACATCGTCGTCTCTACGTTTAAAAAAGATTATTTTTCTTTTGCGAAAATCTCAAACTTTGCGTCAACAATTGATTTCGAAGGACACCAGAAGATGTAAAGGATGGACAGAATAGTAGTAAATTTATGATCAAAAACATTTTTATGAGCGCAGCGAAGATAAAGCAGCAAAAAAATATATATTCATATACTTATATCAACAGAAGAGATACAGTGATAAATACTTATAAACTCTTAAAGATATCCTTGAGATATCATTTCTTTCCACTAAACAAATGTGTTTGTCTTTTATTTTTTTCTCTGCCTCTTTCTACTCAAGACTGTGCGAGTCTTTCAATGATAAAAAGAACCCTTTCTCTTTAAAATTCATTCCCGAATACTCCTGTATTTTAAGACAAATAAATTATGTTTCTGCACTTAAATGGCAAAATCCATTTATTTTACGATACGGCGAGAGATATTCGCAAACATTATATTATATGGTTTTTTTTTTCTTAGAATTCAATGTGCAATACTTAAATGACGACAGCTATAATAAAATTAATATAATAATAGCTATAATGCCAGCACGCGATTGTTTTTTACTCAAACGCTAAATAAATGGGTTAATTTGAAGCTGCCATCAAACTAATTGTGCTTTGTTTTTAAAGTTTTTATTAATTCAATGAGTTATTTTTTAATAATTCATCGGATCTCGGAAAACAACGATTATTTTCAACACTAAATTCTTTCGATATTACTGAATCGTGAGACAAAAAAAACTTTCGAGTTAGGAAACAATAATATTAGACATATATTTCACATTAAATTTTTATTTAATGAGCTAATCTAGAAATTTTGATTTTATTTAAAAGTATACGAAATACGTTTTACGGTTGCTAATCAAACGTGCAATTATCGCATTAAATTTTATTTGTATTAATCAGCGATTCGTAAGGATTCTTACGAAATCAAGTTATCAAACATCCCTAATCAAGCCATAGCAGATAAAGTTAGTGCGGTTTGAAATACTGTTTCGAAAAACGGAGATTAATTTGTCATATACATCTGACACAGTTCTTAAACTGTTCAGCAATAAATTTAAATTTATAATAATTAATGATTTTTTCCAAAAATCTTGATATTAAAAAGTTTCAATTATATGCTGGATAATTCGTGATGCATTATACGTACGAATGCCCAGATTTTAAACAACAACAAAAAGTTTTCGTAGTTTTTTCTATTTATAAATGATTGCACTCAATCTCAATTATACTATTCCAAGAGAATAAAATAACTTCAAAATTGTCTAAATTTATTTCTCTAATAATAAATAATTACAAGTGAATGCAATTACGCGAATGAACGATTGCCATTATTAGCCCATGTTTTGTTTTAGTTTAAATTAACCTTTAATAATACTTGAAAACAAAAAATATTTATTTCATATATATATATTATAATCTTTCTACTATCGATATATATATCGATTATGGAAAGATTTTTCTGGTGGGTTTCGCTCTCCCGAGTGCACCCAAATTTAATTCACTAATAAATTGTTAGCATAAACAAAATTCCGATATTTATTTTGGTATTTCCGATATTAAAGTATTTTCGTCTGTTCTTTAGACTCCCTTTTTGTTGTTTATTATAAAAATTTCTTTTAAAGTTATCCTAAATGATACGAATATCCTTTGTTAACTCAGATTAACTATGAAAAACCAGATTGATTTATAATAAATTTTCATTTTGACTTTTATTTTAGCAAACAAAAAATTGATTGGGCAATAATAGCCCGAAATTAAACGTATAATACCCACTTATATTTTGTTGTTAACTAACGGCAATTATACTATTCTGTAACCTTTATTTAATAATTGAAACTATTTGTCTTAAACAAATGTTACTGTAATCTAGTTATTTCAAAATGTTAATCGCATCATAGCTATAAAGTTTTAGAATAATCTGTCGTTAAATTAAATATTTTTTGTTATTTTGGAAAAAAAAGTTTATTACTTCTAATGAAATATTCTATAGATTTTAACCTTAATTTCGATTCAATTTGTTTCTTATTGTTGAGGCGATTATGATATAAATACCAATTATGGTATTAACTAATAAAAACCAATTTGTTTTTATTATTGTTTCTTTTTATTATTCAACACTTTCGTATTAACTTATATAATTGTTCGAAATTATGCCGTCTATTGTTTTATGCGCGAATACAACATAAATTATAAGTTCCTAATATATATTTTTTTTATTCACATGAAATCTATAACTTATAATTTTCGCAAAACGTTTAATTACATTATTGTTTGACAACTCAAAAGGAAAAGTTTTTTTTATTATTTATTTATTTTCGATCGGTTAAACTAAAACGTGACAATAGGTCATTGCATTGTTTTTATGTGAGGTTTTTCTTGCAATAATAATTGTAATTAATATGTTTTGGAAAAAATTTTTATATTTATATTGGGTTTGAAAAAAAAACTTTTCTTTTTAGTAATGAAAGAAATTCGCCGAATGCCTTCATTATTATACGCGAACGTAAAGTTGGCAATATATTTAAGTAATGGTAATAATTTTAAAAAACCTTGACATAGAGAGAGATGTTTTAAATTAAACTTATGGAGCATTGTATTGAACAAAACAATATGCCATATATAGAAAATTGTAAATATGTAACACAACTAACTTATTTAACATATTATTAACGAAAAATTTTAAAATAGCATGACCAGTGATTTTTGTCGACCAAAAAAAGGAAAATAAGTGAGCTCTCAGAATAAGTATCACTTAAACGTCTGGCAAACCGATTATTATAAAGGGATAAAATCAAAATAATAAAACGAACTTGAGAATAGTCTTGTTTGTTACGCCATATATTGTATCAGTGACTTCCCTATAATTATATTGTTGTACACTTTTTAAAAAAATGTTGATATAGTAATTGGATTTTCTCTCCCCCTGCCATCAATATATTTATTTATTAAGTTAACTTAAGCCCTTCTAAAATTATTTGTTCAGCTTTTGTTTTTCTTTTATATTCTCTAAATGAAAGTGTCCATCACAGCAGCGTTTTTTGCTTCAATTATCTCTTTAGATATAATCATTGTTAATCGCGAAAAATGTTTAGTTTACCGAAAACCAAAAAAAACCCTAAATATTTCACGAGTTCTGTTAACAAAATATACTAATAATTTTAAGGATGAGATGAGGTCATTGTTTTTATTGAAACCTAATAATTTATGCCACTCACAACTGCACAACAGAATTCGATCAATTGCCAGCAGGAGTCTTACTGTGAGCAAACAAATATTATACACATCTCTCTCTCTCTCTCTCTCTCTCTCTCTCCTTGCTTTTAAAAAAATACACATTAAATTTATGTATATTACAGTATAAGTGTAGAAACGCAAAACAAAACAAATCAAAGCTTACGCGAAAAGACTTTTCTCCTTTTTTGGCTTAAATTCTCACATATACTATGGTTTTGTTCAATTCTTATGCTAATTTTTGTTGCGTCCCTACTATTCTTTATCGTGAAACGCCGCGAGCGATGATAGTTAGTCAATAGTTGCTCTTTTGACTCGTGTTATTCCTCTACAAAAGATTTTTTGCAAACAAGATTGAATATTATAATTAACTCATTGTTAGAAAAACTTTTTGTATGCATTTGAGCGCAATTTTACGAATCGAGTTTACTTTTATGTTTGCTTCTTATTAACCACACACACACCAACACCAGTTTAGAAATTGAGCACAAAATAAAGTTTCAGCTTTTAGTTTTTATTTCGGTAACAGTTATAACTCGACAGACATACAGACGCTGACAAAACTAAATATACCGTATTAAATAAATATCGTGAATATGATTTTACGTGGTGGTGAACTCAAAATTGAACTTGAAAACGACTTATAGATAAAACGGCAAACTAATTTACATTTGAATAGCGTAGGCATTAATTAATCAAAGTATCCAAAGTTAATTACTAATATTACTCAAAAAAATAAAGTACTAATATTTCGAATTGAAAAAACACAGGTAAAAGTTTTAAAACAACCAAAACCAATATAATATATATATGGAAAGCGCATTTTCTATAATAATTATTTTGCTGAAGTAGAAATCTCAACACTATTTGGTTCGGCTAACGCAACAAAGCATCTTTAGAAACAGTGTGGTTCTCAGCAAAAAAATATATGCAAAATATACTTATTGTACTCGAAAATTATAATAATAGTGCCAGAGTTCCTATAATGTATGTCTTTATGCACTTATTGTTGGGTGAAAAGCGCCCGAAGGTGTGACTCTTTTGATAGTAATTTGTCCATTAGACAAATTACACCCATTATTATCGGTGATTATTATTGCAAATATTATTCACACATATTTTGTGAGCTGCAACATTCTCTCTCTCTCTCCTCTCTTCGGCTCTCTCTCTCTCTCTCTCTCACTCCTATTTTCAATTCTGATTATTTTCTTTATTCTTTTCCTCTTATCTCATTTTAGAGCTTTCTTTTGTATTTCATTCTTACACTTGTTTGCAGTGTTTCTGAAAGCTATTATTATAATCAAAGAAAAAAATTCAGAATACTTTTAATGCACTTTTAAGGTTAGTCTTCACGCATACACAACCCAACGCAGCGCTCGCACACAAAACACAAAAACGCTTAATTATTCTAGCCTTAAGTAAAATTCCTTTTATCTTATGCTATCAATGTAATAAAAATAATAAAAATTTTCGAACTATTAATATTAAAATTACATTATCTATTGTGTTCGGAAAAATATTATGTGACTTTGAAAAACATGATTTGCGCAAATTAAAAAACATTATTTTTATATATAATTTTGAATGCCTCAAAAAACTTATAAACGCCGATATTAGTCGCATTGAAACGAAGTGTTGGATTGAAAAACAAAAATAGAAAAATTACAATAAATATCAAATAAAATTTAATATGTTTGATGCTAGAGAGTAGTCATAAGACTATGAAAAAGATTTTTTGTTTTCCAAGTTTGATAAACATTATAAATGTTTGCGTTAATATTTTCACACTAATATTATCTCACTTAAGTATTCAGTTTGATAATTGATCAGAGATTTTAATATTTAAATTGAAAAACGGGTATAAAATTTTTGAATAATAGCAAGAAAAGAGTATTATTCATTTTATTAGAAAAGTTTCGCTGAAGGACACTAAAAAGCTATACTTTTTTAATGATATAATGAATAAAATGTACGAGAATTTTGAAACATTCTTATTTTTAATTAAATTAAGAAAATCGCTGTTCTTATGTTTCAAGGTTTGCTAAATAAAATTACATATATTAAGTATATCAGGTTAGAAATCTAATCTTTAAAATTATAAGCAGGTAAAGACTCCTAATATTTGTGTACTATTTTTCTGATACTTATTTTCTTTTAAATCAATGACAACGGCATCAAAAAGTTTTAATTTGAATTTTTGCTTCGCAACCGATTAACTAATATTTGCGTTTAACTTAACTGTCCATATTTATAGCCTCTCAGTTATTTAGATCAAGAACAATAAGTTTTCCCCCGATTTTTTTCGAAATAAATATTATTTTGGCTTTAGCTTAACGTTTTTGCTTATAGCTAGTGTTTTGCCAATGTTTTATACATCAATGGTTGTTTCAACACTTATTTAAGTATACAAAAAACACCTCAATAGGTGTGTTTCGTGGAAAAAAGATACCGATGCGCTAAATTTTTATAATTTAAATTTATTACGTTATCAATCTTCATTAAATTAAAGCGTAGCATTAAATTACGAGATAATATTTCCTAAAAATTAGAATTATAAGCGTTAATATTAATGGTATGCGCGAGAAAGGAATTTTTTAGCGCAGATATATGCAGGTAATATATTTGTTGAGAAATGAGAGGAAAAAGTGTTGATTATGGGTATAATTTGCTAGTTTACAGTTATTGTTGAAATATATTAAAATAAAATATATAGTCTATATAAAATCTGTTGAATTAACATTTTTTTTTGGTCACAATGAACGATATTTGCGTTCAAATTTTAGAATAGTCTCGAGTTTGTGTGCTCACAATTTTTTTCTTTAAAAAATGTTGAATAGGGTACCATTAATATTTTCAAAATTTTTATGTGTGTGTTTTTCATTAGGTATTCGACAAAACATAAAAATATCTAACATAATATCTTTATAATGTTTTATGAAAGGCAACAAAATGGATCTTTTTATAGAACCCTCTGTTTGGTTGCGGTTCTTTTGTTGTATAATACATCGCATCTAATAATGCAATGTATGCCGAAAGCATTTTGATTATAATGTTTTTAAAAGATTTTTTGCCTTATCTTTTACTCTTTAGAGAGAAAAAAATCTTTTCTCGTGCAGATAATGCTGCGAATACAATAACCATACATTATTTGTTTACAGTGGCATAACTTGCTTAATATCTATAAGAAAGATTGAGTAGTTACACACTTTATACATAGATAACGAACAGAAAAAATATTATCTACGGCGAAAAAAACTCTGCTTTTAGTTGCGTTTAGTTTTTCTTTTTCCGTTAATTAAATAAATAAAAATTATTTTAAAAACTTGTACATCTGTACATAAAAAAAAATCCATTAAAAAAAGTACGCTCAATTGTGAGTTAACGGCTCTCGTTTTATTTAGAATTTTATGTAAAAATTTGAATTTTTTAAATTTAGTTGATATCATCATTATTTCATACGTGAACTTAAAAAATATTTTAAAGGTGCAATTAGAAAATAATTATTCGAAATTTAATTACGATCATAACTAACAATTATCATATCTTTTCGCTAAGCTTTTCACTTAAAAATTTATTTTTAAATACTCAAAAGTCTTTTACCAATAATTATTTCACGTTCTTATCTTATTTATGGGTAATTTATGCATCAAACTCGATTAAAAATAGAATATTGTTTTAATTTTAACGATCATTTGAAATGTATAATGTATCAAACGTTGTGTACACTTTAGAATAAAGCGATAATAAATCGGACCATTTTCGATGTCACATTTAGTTAACTAAATAACGTTAATAAATTTAAAGCGTTAAACACTTTAATAAATGTTTTCTGACTTTCATGAAAACAACGTTTAGAGAGATATTTAAAAAAAACTTGAAAAGTCTATTTTAAGAAAACTTTTTGAATTACAATGTATTCTAATTAATTTTATGATAAAAAACGGGAAAATTTTCGACCCACCAAAATGCACAAAAACTTCGATCTGAAAAACTGCGGATCGCATTCATTATATAATAAGCCACTATTTATGCAAAAGCATGATTGATGCGATAGTGGAGAGAGCAGTGCGTATGCATCGCATCCCAATTGTCATTATACTATAATTAGATTTAAAAATTGTAACAAATTATAAGTGTAACGTTCAATACACTGTTCGCGAGATGCGCTCTTAGTCGCATCTCTTTGATGTCTCACTTTCCGTTTGCGAGCAATAATCTTTTGGGACATACGCTGTATATGACATACACTCGCGTACGAACGAAATAAGTTTATGAGTTACGAAAATTATATTTAGAATTTACTTAAACGAACTGCTTTTGCTCGCTGATTAAAAGCGTACATTTTTTAAAATTTTATTATGTATATTCATTACCTAATGTTTTCGCGTAATTATTGCGAATCTCTTTTTTACGAGTTATATTATTTATGTTATTTGGGAGGAAAAAATTTCACATACAAGTTTATTTTAGTTATAGTTATGTGATAGAATCTATTTTTTATAGACGTTTTTACATGGAAGGGTTGAATTGTGAGTGTGAGGCACAATTTTATTGCTTAAAACAATACAGTATAATAAAACATTCGTTGTAGGATGTGCTTTGATTTCGGGTTTTCAATATATGGTATGCTAGCAATGGATAATAAGTTCTAAATATTTTTTTTGGATTCCTAAACCCATTTCCGATAAAGATGTTGAACAGTTATCAAAAATAAATAAAACACAGATTTATTGCGTAATTAAACAAATTTGTGACCTTCTTTTTTACAAGTAATAAAGATATATTTAATCCGAATAATATTCTACTGTCTTCATTGTATGTAAAAGATTAAAATATTGCATAAATATGACGAATTAATTTTGTAAAAATAAACTTATTCGACATAATGGAGCAAATAAAAATTAAGAATTTAAGACTTGGAAAAATCGTATGTATTTTTAAAATATATGCTACAATTGGATTGAAAATAACCTTATACAGTATTTGAATTCTAACACATGCGACGGTATACGGAATTCTGTCAAAATGCAGCACACAATACTGTCACTTAAACCAAAAGTATATATATATGTTAGCACAGTATTGGTTAACCAAATCACCAAAATAGCCTAACATACATATCTGTCATATATGTCTCAATTTTTATACTCCAGGGTAAACCGAGGTGTAATTCAATATTGATAACATTTCTTTTCACTTTACTCCTCACGTCATTCTTCATTATAGTGTGATTTACTCCACAGAAGTAACCATTACAACAGTTAGAGCGTTAAATTATCAAATCCCATTGTGTATCGCACACATCCAATGCTATGATAATACAACGCATCAAATACCAATAACTACTTCAGATAATCATGCCAATCAAAACTAGAGTATGATGGCATAGAGACAAAATAGCTAATAAAAGAGCTGAGATAATGCGGAATATAACGTTTGCTATTTAGTAATGCATTATTACCAGAATAAGTGCACCAAGTTATCTATGCGTTAGAATGAATGTATTTAAACTGCATTAATAAATTTCGGTCATGGAAATAGTTGCGCGTATAAGTAGGAGTTGTTAAAAAACAATACTTATTGCGCGAAAATGTGTTCCTAACAATTATGTCGATTTACAGTATTACAAACTTACATTAATAATTTAAAATAAAAAGTGGATTTATAAATTAATGTACCTTAATAATAATTAGAAAAATTGACGAAAATAAACCTTTTGTAATATGGCTAATTTTAATAATTGTAATCATGATTTTAATTCTCAATTTTATATAAATTATTCAACCCTAATTCAACCCTGATTAAAAAAATTTCATACGTTCTGGGGCCAAAAACTAATATAAATTAAGAATTTTTAGGTTTTGTTTTTTACTTCAAATAACATAAGTTTTTACGAATAGAATTTAGCAGTCAACCTATATATAAAAAACAAACCGCTTGTTTGTCTGTCACTCTCATATTACCTGATCACAAAAGTACCATAATTAAAGGCAGTACTGTTAGTCAGTTATAGTTAGGGTTTAATATAATACCTATAATTTTTAAAATTTTGTTGGAAATATTTTCTTCAAATCATAGCGAAACATTGCATAACATTGATAAAATTAATTAAGTATTTTATTTTCAAATCGTTATTCTTATTGATTAAAAATCAGGAATACATTATTTCAATGAGGCATATCGTTATGTTATATTTACTATATATTTTAAACTGAAATTAACATTTAAGATTATTTTACAATAAGATTAGTTTTTTGGAAAAATATGGTAAATATTATATTCCTTTATTTGGTCCCAATTTAAATATTTTCTATAATTTTCCTTACTTTACTGCATTTGATTTACTGTATTAGACACATATATAATTGGAGAATTATTAAAAAATACAAGTAAATGTAAGAAATTAATTTCTTCATTGGATCACACGTACATTGATGTTGCATAATTTTTTTTCTTATACGTTCTCCTGAAGAACTGCAGTAAGATTATCACAATAAAGTACTGAACATACAGAACATAATCCCAATTATGAACCAATAAACTGCGCTTAAATTATCTATTTATATTTCCACGAAACTAATTTTTCCTAAATTGGAAATTAATCTAAATAATAAGCTTTCAAAAAATCAAAAATCAAACTCCTATGGGAATTTGAAAGCACAGGAAAAAAACAAAACAAAGACAAGTTAATGCTTTTAAAATCTCTGTTGAGCCTCAAAAAGAATAAATAATGTATGCAAGAATTTGACAATGAATTTTAGCATTCATTTTCCATTTCATATTTTCTTTTACTTTTTTTTATTTATTAGGATATTAAAAATTTACATTTACAACACATACACACACAAACGCAACCAATGCAACGAAAATCCGGTTTCATAACTGTTGACAGTGATGTGAAATTGATGCCAATATTGTCATCTCCTCCCATTGTAATCATGGTTAAAACTCCCTGTTGCGCGAGCAAAGCATGCAATAAATAAAGAATTATTTTAACAACAATGTGTAACTTATTAACTTTTATCGATTCACCGATGCATTACTCGTATGTGTAACTGTATATAAACGCATTGAAAATTGAATCGCTATGCGAAAGTGGATACACTTTTCTCTTCTAAACGCTCTCTAAAAGTCTTGATCGATAATAGATTTTTTTTTTTTGGAGTCGGAACAGATATGCAATTTATTCCCGATGAACACAGTCCTTGAATTATAGAAAAGCTACTTTGTTCTTGACGTGCGAGAATCTTAGACTATTGTGAACTTCGAGGTTAAATGCGAATATGTCTTTCAATCTATCAGTGATATAAAGATAAATACTTTGTTGAGCAGTAATTTGCATGAATATATTATTCGAGAAAAATAATTTTTTTTTTGCTATTAAAACCGTATGTATTGGTTGGCGGTTTATAGTCACGTCAACTCATAAATTATTTATTCTATTATGAAATCACTAAAAGAACAATAAAAAAGAGAGAGAGAAAGAGATTTTCAAATAAATAACATGAAAATAAAAATTGTTTTTAAACTTTTTATTTTCAAATATTAATCATATTTTTCGGTATATGCATAACACTTTATGGAAATATATCTTAATATTTTGTATTGAAAAACAAAATTTCCTCTTGTTTTTAAT
This sequence comes from Phthiracarus laevigatus, assembly GCA_034700185.1. Taxonomy (NCBI): domain Eukaryota; kingdom Metazoa; phylum Arthropoda; class Arachnida; order Sarcoptiformes; family Phthiracaridae; genus Phthiracarus; species Phthiracarus laevigatus. The sequence continues at coordinate 17,936 of JAQIXJ010001546.1, forward strand.
AAAATTTGTTTTATTTATTTAGTTTTATAAAATTATTATAAATTTTATCAAAAGTTAACTTTTTAAAACACGATTTATAATGTATTTTGTCCATAATATATGCATAATAAAATATATTATGGACAAAATTTGTATTATTAAATAATAAATTTGAATAGAAAAGTCAGATAAAAATCACGAATTTTACACTCATTTTATTCAAAATATTTTAATCGCTCTTTTTAAGTCAAAATATTTATTCAAAATTACATTATTATATGGACAAAAATGTTATATATATGTGTGTGCTTTAAAAAGTTAATTTTTATGAAGTTTTATAATAATTTTTTAAGACTAAATAAAAAATAAATTTAATTAAGAAAAAGAGCGATTAAAACTTTTGTATAAAATGATTATAAAATTCGTGATCAGATTTGCATTTGATAGATGTCATTCCTTAAAATAATAAATAATATTTTATAGGATAACATGTTTATAATAAAAATCTACTTAAAAACTTTTACTGACTTCTTTCAAAAAGCGATCCGTTTCGTCTGAAAAGGTAAATAAATCATTTAAACCTATTTAGTCATAAATGGAAAAGTTTTATTCGGGATTAAATGAATATAAACTAGATTATAAATGTTATTAAAAAACTCTTTATTGATATTTCTAATTACAAAAATTAAAAAATAATACAACTGTCGCAAAAAAACAGTCGTCTAAATAAAAGTTTTCTGATTACAACTCGTGGCATGCTTAATACATAATTTATAATTTAAATATATATGCTAAAATAAGCAGTGTATTATTTTATAGCATGTTTACCCAGAAAATATGTTTTTTGGTTATTGAAATAATCCACCACAAAAAAAACGAATCTTAGAGGTTACTATTGAAGCTATAAATTTTCTCAATGATGCGTGTATTCGCCAAACGCGTGAATCAGTGATCGTTAGTTTTCGCATTTGATTATTTCAAAAGAAATAATTTTTAATGACACCGCATGTCAACGCAAAAAACGTTTTGGAAGATAGCAATATATTCGCTACTGTACGAGTGGGTGGAGTAGTGATGACAACTAACTTATTGCAGGTACTGTTCAACTTGTGAACAGATATTTAAAATTTAAATTCACTGTTTACTGGTAATGACGAAAAAGAGCTCTAATAAGTTACCAGTTGTCAAACTTGGCATTAGATAAAGCGCCAAAATATCGGATTCTGTGTGTTGTTAGAAGTTTTTTTTCCGCGGAAATCTATAAACCCATTTACGCATTGTGTTGTCAGTCTATTATAGTTTACGAATTTAGATCATACACTCGATAAAAAAGCCTCTCAGACACGCTTTTAACCATTGTTAGCGTATCTCGATTATACATATTGTAAATATTGTATAAACTATTGTGAAAATACTAGAGCAAATGCGAATTATAATGCAACGAAAAAAACCGGTGAATATAGACTATAAGCTTATATATATGTATGCTTTTAGCGTAACCTCAAATAAATACATTTTTGTGTTTACAAAGACATCTATTTGGAGACTTATTCGGAAAATTAGAATATCTGTTGTATGCGTTCGCGTGTATTGTGTATGTAGTTAGTAACTAATGGGTGTTTTTGTCACCACAAAAATTGTCTATTAACACAAAGTCTATTAACCGCCCGTAGAGTTATTATGGAGTGGCAAAACATCGTCAAAGTTTTAGCCTAACCTTTTCTCCTAGTTTTTACCCTTTATATTATGTAAGAAACGAAAAACTTTCCATTTGCGTGCGATTTCCATTGATTTGACTCTCAGTTAATATCAAAACAGCAAGCAAACGTGCTTTTATAATAACAAAATATGTTTCTTCTTTAAATCTAATGTTTAACCTTCACTACTGCTAGTAAATGCCGGAAAATGAGTGGAAAAAAATTGATGACATTTTTAGTTGGAGTATAGTTAGGTAATTTTGTTAGAATATAATTTTTCATTTTAATTATTTTTTTTCGTTAAAGTAAACATTTCTGGAAACGTATTTATTAAGACTCTCTCTCTCTCTCTCTCTCTCTCTCTCTCTCTCTCTCTCTCTCACTCTCCCTCTCTCCTTCACGTTCTCCTACAATATTAAAATCA
>JAQIXJ010001547.1:0-20020 GCA_034700185.1 Phthiracarus laevigatus
AAAATTATTTAATTGTTGATTTGAATTGTTTAAAAACTTTTTCTTAGTCGCTTTTATTTAAAACAAACACTCAATGTTTCATGTTATACTTTTATATTAAAATATGCTATTTTTGTTGATTTAACATAACAATACCTTAAAAAGTTTTTTACGTAAAAAAGAACATTGTTTATCGCGCTGGAAATACGTATAAGATTCAACAATATGTATCTGGTAAATATTTTATTTTAACAAAACAATCCAAATCAACAAATAAATTATTTTTAAGCAATTTATGTTACATTCAACTAAACTATACTTTCTTTCATTTAAATTTTTTGGTTGCAATATTACGCTTTAAATGGGTGGCTAGTTATTTATAAATTTTATTTCCTTTAATTATAAATTCCTTAAATAATTGACTATAATATTATTGTTGCCATATCCTTATCACTTCTTATATTTAAAAGAATCATTTTTGTGTCACGTTCTCCTACTATGTTTAATATACTATTTTTAATATTACCTAACAATACATAAAAAATTTAATCAGTAAAGATCATTGTATTGTCTCGCAAGAAATAAGTGTGATATTCAACAATAAAACAATATAACTTATATCGGGTATATTAACAATACGTATAAGTTGTTTATACCGGTGTATATACGTGTTCGGGCTATAATAGCAATAAACTGATTATTGCTGATTGTTGTGAACAAATTAAAGAAATAAAAATGTTTTATTAACATTACTTCTAACATTAGTAACCAATTAATCACATAATTAAAATTATATAAATCAGATCCGTATAAATGATTGCATGTTTTAATCGTTACTAAATTATTGTGAACTATATATTAAACGAGAATACAGCGATGAACGAGTTATTATTAGGATATCATTTCACGTTCAATAAGCATTAACAATAACAGAATATCGAACAATTTTTTCAGACATTTCAATAAAATGATTTCAAAGCCTATTGTATTTATACAGAGCGATAAAAATTGATTGTTGCGAAGATTAAGCTTTGTTTAGCACGCGAACGATTTTATTTTCGTATATTGCGTTACAAAACGCTTGTATATTCGAAAAGGTTAGATCACGAACTGAATCACTTATAGAATTGATAAATCTTTCAATTTAGCTAAAATTAGTGACGTTTTTTTAAGTATTTGAATAATAAAGCCATAAATCTTTTCCAGCATATAAATTGAATTGTTATTCATGTTTGTTGTACTTTTAACAATTCTTGCGAAGATTAATGCGAAATTTATTATTCAAAGCTACGAGAAATATAATTAAAATAAAATAAATTTCTAGATTCTCTAATAAGGCTAAAACTCTATTGGTTTTACTATTGAAAGTTTAAATAAAATTCAATGCTGTCTATGCTTCAATGTTATCAGTTTTCGTCAAACTTGAGATAATTTAATGACAGCTCAGATGATTAAAGCTTGCGTTGTACTCTACAGCTTAAAATTGAAATTTACCGTCAAATATATTGTGAATTATAGAATATGTTCATTAGACCTGAATGTAGATGTTGTTGTGCTAACATTATTCAAATGCTTACGATTACTTAAAACTATAATTTACTAGTAATATACTTAATGAAATTTCTAAAGTAAGAAAACATAGCTTATTATAAAAGCAACAAAAATAAATAATATAGAAATACTTAATTTAAAGCGCTTAAACACTTAAATGTTAGAGAGATATGCAATTATGGTAATAATGGTAAGTAACATAGAGGTGTAGTAGATTCTCAATAATTTACGATTTGTTGAATAAATCTGAACACTAATGATCTTAAAAATTTTGGTGATATTTAAGTTTGACCCTACGGTGCAATATATGGTAAGATTCTGATTATCTCTACTCGATTCTGACACGTGTAACACGAGCTTTCATTTTTGTTGTCGATGTTTTAAGCTCAGCTTAAAACTTTGCGTAAGACTATCTTTGAATTTACACATACACTGATTTTTACTTATATGTACTAAATTATACAACAGCGCATATTTTTTAAAAAATAGCATAATCAATTCCCAATAGTTTTAATCTATGGATTATTATTTAAAACAAATTTTTCGAGAACATATCATTTATCTGGTTTATTATTTATCGTTTCAATAATTTATAATGTATTTTTCAAATATTTTTTTATAAAATTATGAATTTATGAAATTTTTTCAAGATAAACTCCAATTCAGGTGATTTTTTATTCCCAGTTTCCTTTTATTCGCTGTTATAAAAATTATTTGGCCATAATTTATTAATTTATTTAAATACTCATATGAAACTTAATTTGATTTTACAAAAATAGCGTACAGTATATATGAAAAATTTTTATTTAATATTCTAGATTTTTATATAGAGGAGACATTAAGCAATCTTTGAAGATATAATTTAATAAAGCGAATAATTTCTTAGTTTGTGTTTATATAATTTTTAGCTCACTTTCTATGAAAGAAGTCGAGATTATGGATTTGACAATGTCTGTCTGTTTGTCTGTCTGCCTGTCCCGGTGTTCGCAGTTTTATATTAGTAAAGGTATTTCACCGATTTCTCATATTAATAAAGAGATTTGGAATCATGCTATCGTTTGCTTAAAACCTAAAATGTTTATGGCATAAATATGCATTAACCTTTGAAAAAGTGAGCTCTCTATGAATGTGTCGATCTTGTTTTCTAATGACGCAGTACTTGAACCAAAGATTCATAAAATGAATCTCTCATTAATTTAACTATTCTTTAGAAACGTACTTACTATTAATTTTTTTTACTATTCGGTACATTACTAATTATTCTGCTAATAATTTTCTTGGATTGTGAAACAAATAAGACTTTTCTAAAATCTACTACCATTTTGTAATTACCCAATTATAATATTAAAAACTTTTAATTTTATTTAAAATAAAAAAGTCATCAAAACGTCTTACAGCTATAGTTATTATTATCATAAATCAAGTTTTTAATCAACGCTAATTGCGACAAAAATCACATTTCTGTTAATGAATAAAATGTTCATTAGGATAAGTAAACTATTTTTAAATTGAAGAATTTTTAAGTTCTACTATTTTTAATTATAATTTGTGTTTCGTTTTCTTAACATAACATTTTCCTATACTCTAAGCTTATTTATTCTATAATAAAAAAATGCATTGGTATAACTGTAAGTTTATGTTTGTGTTATGCGCTTCGCATTTCTCTAAATCAATTTAAAGAATATATAGCGAAGAGGTTATATTTTTCCATCCATTATTTAGATATTCTTGAATATCAAATTAAGTGTTTTCATGTTTTTTATTCGCAAAAAAACTCGAATAATTGCTCGTTATTTGGAATGTTGTGCACAGCCATATGATATTTGATAGGATTCTTCATTTTATATGCATTTATTTGCCTCAGTTTACAATTTAGCGCTACAGCCGCTATGGCACAAACTGTCACAGTTATGGATGCATGTGACCACTGGGCTATTGGGCTGTTGCTATTTTACAATTCAAGCTGTCAACGGATAAAAGCGTGACATTCAACACTAGCATAACCCAGCCATGATTCCATAGCACAAATCGAATCTATAGTAACACTTATACGTCACTCAGTTTTAAATGCGATGATATGGTGCTCGAATTAAGGATTCTTGCGTAACGTGAAAATTTTCATAAAAGCACAACAAAAAATTGTAGTATTATTTTTTTCTCCAACTTATATGATTTATGGGCTCACGATATTTCTTTAAATCACAATTCATTCTATTATTCATGGTTTGGTATAAACGAAATGAAATTTATTAACTCCACAATTAATTTGTTGCAAACAAATATCGAGTTTATATGGTAACATATATTTTAGTTTCGCAACAAACCCTTAAGCATAGTTTAAGCTTCTAGAATACAGTCATATATGTAAAAGAAAATATAACGAATATAAGCTTATATTTCATACTTCTCTCGTATTTAACTCAAATGTTTAATAGCTTTGTTAAAATCTTGGCGAGTTATTTCGGTGATAAATAATTACATAACGTTTATGTTGTCATTTACACCGTATGCAGTATTTTATATCTTACACGTGTTATTCTACTTTTCTAATTTCTTGCAGAATTATCGGGGTTTTAGGATAATAAGCTTTGTTTCAGAAGCGCAATAAGAATTAACTAATCTATAATTTTTTAAATATGACTGTACGTCATGAGTAAAATTACAAATCACCATTAGGTAACCGAATTTAATCATTGGTGATGGAAAAAAAATTTTCATTTTCACTAAAATTCGATTACTGTATCAATGATTTCTACTATTACCCTATTTAAGCAAAAAAATAAATATTGATTCATTTAACTTTCCGTTACGGCAACATTTTTTAAAATTTCAGTTTGATTCCATTAATAAAACTCTAATAAAATAATTTCTATTTCAGATTTTCTGGGAACTATTTTTGTTTTGCGTAAAAACTTTTTAATTATTATAATAAATTTTTTTAAAACGATTTGGTATTGAAATAAAATTTGAACACAATCGATGTGTTCAACACATTAATTCAATACGTTAAAAACAAATATTAAATATTAAAATTTTTAATTTCAAAAATTAGATGAAAACTCATATTATTGGGGAAATGAAAATCATTAATTAGCGGTTGTACAAAACTGTTAGAATTTCTAGTAAATAGGTTAATAAACCGATTAAAACACAAATTATAGAGTTTTAAGAAAACGAATCAAATGAATTGAACGATTTTATAAATTTTAAAAATTTTTCAAACAATTTTTTGGTTTTTCTAACTTGTTTGGCCACCGATCGATTAGTGATCGTATCTTAACCAAATCGATACTAAATCGCTATATTTTGAATTAGAGACATCTGTTAAATTTAATATTCAAATGAAAAAGTTTAAGTAAAAACTTTCTGGCAGGAAATAATAAAACATTTCTGTTCAGTTTTTAGTTTGGGCTATGTTTCTTAATTAAATAGATTTAAATATTTGATATTACTTATCATATTTCTACGGATGATTTTGCCAAAAAAGTTATATTTGTAAATATTTTAATAGTTGTAAATAATAATAGCTACCATTAGCTACATATCTACACTAACTAATAAATATAGCGATTTTAGTATCGATTTGGTTACGATATGATTACTTATCGATCGCCGAACAAACAAGTAATGAAACCACGATTTTTTAAACAATTTTCGGAATTTTATCAAATGATTTTACACTTTTTTCTTACGATTTCACTTCTCTACTAATCATCTAACAATCCCCGTCTAAAGTATCGTTCGATTACCGATCTTACCTCCAATACGATTAAATTTGTATTATTATTTTTATTATTACTAGCTTTAAAACCCGCTTGGTGGGAATAAAAACATTTTAATTTCTTTAATTTGCTCACATCAGTTTATTGCTATCATAGCCTGTACAACGGTTTAAATCGTTAATATTCTCGTTACATATTGTTTAATTGTTGATTATCACCCATTACTTTTCTTGTTTAATTCAACAATATTCTATAATGGTTAAAAGTTTTTATATATTGTTAGTTAACGTTTATAAAATAGCTGTTTTAATATTGTAGGAGAACGTGAGTGAGTGAGAGAGAGAGAGAGAGAGAGTGAATTATATATTATATGATTATCAAAATTACATAACATTATATATAGCGTAGTCTTGAATTTTTTCAATATTTTTAAAGGTTTATTAGGATAATGTATAAAACATTCCAATTGTTGTAAAAGCACGAGAATTACACGGATTATTAAAAAATAATAAAGTATAACAAATAAATTACTGTTTTAATATATGTTTACGTTGAACTACGTTCAGGTGGACGCGTGTCTCGCGCCTCTACCTATTGATCCTAAAATCTTAGAAATTATATATGAAATTAGTGTGAAATTTATTATGTTGTTTGAAATAAATGTTGGTTATTCTCAACATAAACTCATACATTTTAATTATTGCTTTTTAAAAAACTTTTCACTCGTAATCGCAACAATTGTATACTCATGTATCATACAATCCACGTTTATTTTTTTTGTTTAGACTTTTTTTTGGACGCTTTTTTTGTGAATTGCCATACGAATGATTAAACTCTAATGAGTAAACGTTAGCATTTTTAGTAATGTTATGGTTTGTTGACGAACTACTCATTAGAACTCTAATTTGCGCACATAATTGGAATTCACTGTTTACACTTTGCACGAAACATACCTACAGGTCATTCGCTGCCATTCCACCGTATCTATATAAACATTGGACCAAACATTTTTGTGATTTTTTTAATTAGTATGGGAGATACTGAAAGTTTATCGATTGGTTGCGTTACTCATCTTATCAAACCAAACGCTTTTAAGGCAATGTTAAGCGTAACTGATCAATGCTGAGCGAATCTCGTACTCGTTTATGTCTCAACTGCTATAAACCAGAAAAAAACGAAAGCCTGTCATCCACTCTAAGTCCCTTTTACGGTCACAAATGCCTCAACTTTACGGAAATTAATGCCTTGTTCTCCTCTACATCTATACTTATAAACTAATTTCTAACATACAATACTTAAACTTATTAACTTTAGACAATCTAACTTCAGCTAAAACGCGAACTGCTTTTTTAGCTCAGTTTGTGAAGACAGTGTGTGAGCCCAGCTAATTCTTTTGATTATATCTGAATGGGCCGTCGATCTATCGTTTCGTTTGAGTGGCCGCAGTTGCGGTTTGGGTCCCAACCGAAGCTTAATAACTAATATGTTAACCGTTCACAAACTGTATGGATGTGTTGTTGTTTATTATTTTGTTTTGAGCCTTTAGTAAAACACAAATATTAGATTTAGTATTTAGTAAATTCATAATTTAATACAACACATAAGAAAACATATTAAGTTGTCAGCGACATCTTAATTTTTTGTTTTTCACAATTATCATTCTAATGAAGAAGTTTTTTGTTTTACTATAATACAGTGTTGAGATTTCATAATTCAAGTCATAATAAATGATTTTTCACTATGAGATTTATTCATAAAAATTTTCAATGGCTAAAAATGGCTTTTGAAACTTATAACTAATTTTTAATTAAAAAATAATAAGAAAAAACAAGAAATAGGAGCGATTGGCTAATAATAACATATTCAAACCAAATCGGGATTTGTTTAATATTAAAACATTCAAAAATTTTAATCCACTTTTTATTTCAAGCTATTTCTTATGCACTTTAAGCTGTGATATATAACTATGTTTAACTGCAATTTATAAAGAATTGTGCGCTCTCTATGTCAATATAGGCAGTAAAAAGGATGTAAACAAAATTATAGATTATTGTAGTAAAATACATATTACCGGATAATTGAAAAAAATTTTGATTTATAGTATTAAAATATTTTTATCAGTATTTCGCAGAACAACGTATAATTAAACAATAGTAAACAAATATAAATTTTATTTGACAGGTTTCGGCGCTATTAATGGTTCCAATATTCATGTACGCAAATACATTAGAGCTACCAAACACTATTTCATGTAATATTTTCTGGCCTGAAATGAATATAATGAACGGAGAAAAAGCATTCACTTTGTACACGTTTACGCTGGGATTTTTTATACCTTTTGTACTTATTCTTCTCTTCTATTTTCTTGTTATTTGTAAACTAAGAAGAGTTGGCCCAAAAAATAGATCTAAAGAAAAGAAACGTTCACACAAAAAGGTGACATATCTAGTTCTCACTGTAATATCTGTGTACGTAATGTGTTGGTTGCCTTATTGGATCGGTCAGGTCTATATCACTTTCTTACCGCCAGCACCTGCTCATAGACATTCCGAAGCAGGTTTGACGTTCATGTTATTAGCTGGTTGTCTCTCATACGCTAATTCAGGTATTGTATACAAATATAATAAATACCATTTCATTTCTTATTCTTCCTAAAGTCTAAACAATGTATTATTCCATTGATTTTGCATTTGTTCGCTAATCTACCAATTTATAGCAAAGGCCATTAAATTCTGCAATTCCAATATAGGAAATTTGTATTACAGTAAATACAGTAAAAAGTAAATATAAACGTCAAAATGAAATTAACCCAAATACATGCATTTACCATTTTAGACAAATTATATGACCAAAAATTAGCCATATGGCTATTTTTTAATTTTTTAGTTGATATTTTCTTAGTTGATTACATTCTGAAATCAACATAGGCTTAGCTAACCATTTCCATGAATTTTAAGCTAACGATTAGTTCTGATAGTTCAGCTTAGGCATTCTATTCTTTGCAATTGCTAGGAAGGCTCGAATTTAATTAATTACTGTACATTTTATCAAAATTATATAAAATTTCGAAAAAATTAGGATTTATACTATTACCCTTTTCCCAAATATTTCTACACTGATTCAACACTATCTTAGTTAAAAATGCTCATCGAATTGTAATTTTTAAGATATATTTATTGCAAACTTATTCCAATAATTTATTATTCCATTATTTCCTTATTTGGTTGAGCATCAATATTACAACAAACTATTAGTAATTTTAAAAAGAAAACTATACAAAAATAATATAGAAATATGAGTTTAGATCTAAATATAGTAAGTTTTAAGTGGTTTCGGTCTTTGAAAATATTTTTATGAATTATTCTGGTTATTGCGAGCCACTTAAACGAAATTCTATATCAATAAATAACTTTCACACAGAGATGGAGTTATTGGTACAAATTACTGCATTTGTCTTCATAGTAATATAAATTTCCCTTTTCCGTAATACATGTGTGAACACTACTTTTAAATCATCCATCCTTTGTATCCAATGATTTATGAACATTTTCTAAATTTATTTCTCTTTTTTTCTAGCTGTTAATCCCATTCTTTATGGTAAATATGCATACTCTTTTTTTGTGTGCGAAAAATGTTAACGATTCCAAATTTTATTCACGTAAAGCTTTTTTGAGCGAAAATTTCAAGAAAAGCTTCGCGAAAGCATTTGTCTGCGCTGCTGGCAAAGATGTGAACGCACAGTTACACGTGGAGAACAGTTTGTTTCCGAAACAGACGCGCGGCGGTTCCAGTAAGACAACCACAGCCAAAAAGGGCAAGAATACGGATGAAAATGGAGACACGCAAGCTCTGAGCAATTTCTTGGTACAAGAGAGTAATGTTGAACATCACGCCGATAATGAATGCTCGACCACAGCCATTACCATGACATCACGTTCTCAATGCCTCATCTCTGGCGAAAAGGATTGCTTTTTCAATAATGGGTGCACTAATCAATCAGAAGTTCAGAGAGTTTAATCCAGTGTTTGTGGTTTAAATCCTGTTTTTGTTATGTTTTGTTTTCTGCTAAATATATTATCAACCATTTACCGAATTACTGTATCACACAGAAAAATAACAAATTCGAAAAATACATTTTACATTTAATTATTAAGTTTTTTTTGATTAAAATTTGTGTCGATTCTACACCCGATTGTAAAATATTGTAATCATTTTTAATATATCGAAATTTAACTTTTTTTTGAGAATCGATGCTCAAAATCATTTAATTAGAATTTATTTCATAGATTTTCTAAATACATTATACCACACATTTAATTATATGTATACGTATATACAGGTATTTTCAATTGAATCCGAATGATCTTAATTATTGCGTGACAACGAAGCGCCATTAAAACGTTCGAGAACTAAGTCGTATAAAACAATTATCTAACAATTTGCTAAATATTTAACGCTCAAAATACTATTTATATTAATGTCTTTAATATTTATTTTTTACTTTTTGTTTTTTAGTTATTATTATAATGTTTCGATTGTGTTCGTACGTTATTGAAAATATTTTAAATACAAATTTGTTGCATTACATACATTTTCACATAATATTTAGATGATTTCATTAGAAAAAAGTATCATATAAATCTCGAATTTTTTGATGCCGTCTCGTAATTAACTCAAAATGTTAAATATTAGTCGAACTCATATACAGATATATATTACGTTTAGATCACAAGCTATTCTAGATTTTACAATTTATTTGCTTTTACTACAATTTATAGAGAGTTTTAATTCAAACTTTATTTAATATCATTGACACGTGTTGTAAACTACACAAAACACTCATCAAATGTTAACCGTTAATTGTAAATATTGTTTTCATTAATGAACTTTTAACTTATATGAAAAATCATTTCCATTAAAGTTTTAAATTATATGAATTATTATCAAATTAATAATTACTGTAAACAAATATTTAATCAAATTGTAAGAATTAATATTTATTTTAGCGAATTAAAGAGCAAACATCCATTTAAAGATTAGATCTATAATACATTATTCAGTAACTTTTTTTGACATCACTTTTTTAATTATCTAAAAAAAGCTCCGATATTCACAAATATATGTCGATATTAATTATAGACTAAAATATAATTTAGAACTTTCTAACTTGAATTTTTGCATTTTAAACATAATTGCGTTTTAATCATTTTTAAATAACTCATGTTAATGTATACATTTATGTAAATACAAGTATCATAGAAAGTATAATTTTTTTTAATAATTTTATTTTATGATTCTTTTTATGATTTTGAATATTTTATTATTCTGATTGTTATAATTCTAAACCTTATTTAAGTTTATTAAAACTAGTGTTTTCTATAAATATTTCAGCTATAAATAAACTAAATGTTAAATTGTTTGTTGAATGGTTTGCTTTTACTTGGTATTTATTTCAGCCCACGATAAGCACAATTAAAAGCGAGAGATTAAATGCGAAACACCATTTAAATGGAGTTCGCGTTACATTTGTTATGCTTGTGAAAACCAATAGTGAAAATTTTTATTTTTTTAAACTATAAAAAAGCCGTGTTTTTGTTTTTTACTTTTAATGATAATAAATTTTAATTAAGAATTGGCGTTTGGGGTAATTTAATTAAAAATTTAAAATCCTTAACTGGAAAATGGGATTATATGTTTTATGACGAATTTTAAATTTGTAAAATAATATAACAATTAGAATTTAGTAAAATAAGTTTTTAACTCAATATTCTAATAGTTTTATATGTGGCTTATAAAATAAAATTGGATTGAAGAAAGCAAACATTTTCTCGTTTCACCACATGATAGCGGACGTCATTAGTGACGCAAAGCGAAATGCTTGGCACACGTTATACGTTATACGGTACCGCAACAAATATGTTGGATTAACTTAATTCAAGTAATTCAATATTATGTGATCTCTTAGAGAAAAACTTATTTCATTTTACAAAATAAGCATTTCTGGTTTTCTTTTACATCATCTAAATAAGAGAACTACTCTTTTTTTGACCGAAACTCAATAAAAAAATGCAATATTAGTACTAAAAGTATTTATACTGTGATCTAATGTTCAAAAATTTTTTTCTTTTTTAGACTTATTTCATTTCTGTTTAATTAAATATGAATGTTGTGTGTGTTTTCGATTAACCCGGTTTTTGGTAATATGGTTTCTCTAGTTTTCGTCTATTTATGCAATAAAAACAAAAAAAGAACTCAAGCTCGCATCAATATGGCAAAAACACCTTTAATTGGGTTTTTGATGAATGCTTATCAAATCATAACAAACCGGAGTTCATTTCAAAAATAATTTTTAAAAAACCGAAATAATAAATATGATGGCCAAGTAGTCATATTTAAATACAGTAGTCTCATTTTAATAGTTTTGCATAATTTTTAAAATAAAGTTTAAAAATGAATTTGTCAATTAGATTATTATTAAATTTAAATATTGATTTTAATAATATACCGGATATAAAAACATGTCCAAAATTTAATGAAATTACTGCTATTTATCGAATTGCGCCAATCTTTATAAATTGAAGCTTACAACTTGCACTGTGAGTGCCATAAATAACTGCTCAAGAGTTATCAACGTGCGATATTACTTTTTTCCACAGACTCAAGTGACTCCAGCATAAAAACTAGAGATTTACTAGTACAAACACGATCGAATGTCTAAATTCATAAGCTTATAAGTTAATGCAACTTTACTAAGTTTTCTCAATCATTATCGGCAAACGGGTTACAGTTTTAATGCGCTTAATTTTAAATTCAACGCATTAAGTTTAAGATTTTTTTAAAAAAACTTATTGCAATTAATTCGAAAATTGATTGACGACAAAACAAATCGAAATGTGAATAATTAAATAAAGCTGACAACATTTACTCATTATTGCTTGATCAGCGCAGATAGAATAAACAGGAAAGTTATTAATGATAAGAAACATTAATTTTAATAATGATAAATTGTTTTTTATCTTAAGACTCATTACAGCGTTACAGCGCAAAGATAAGACACAAATACTATTTATTCTCTATATTTATGTTAACAGTAGCGCTTATATATAATATGTTAAAACTACTTTTTTCATTAGACCCTTACTTTATTTTGTTTTGCAAACGACTTATTAAAACATATTTCTCACTTTCTGGTCAACATTTTTATTTCAAATAATAAATAAACTGTATGTATGCTGTGATGCGTTAAAAACTAACTTTAAAAAATTTGAAATGTTTTATTATGTTAAATAAAGAACTAATATTTAACATAAAAGTCTGACCTATTTATAATAAAGGTGAGACATTAGAAACGTGAACAAATCTTAACCTTAACAAATCCAAAACTCTACAAAAATACATTTTTTGAGTTCTTGACTTACTTATTCAATTTATCAAAATCTATTTTTCCTAAAGTTCAACTCTTTTTCCCTTATAGTTGAACTATCACTGCGTTGTCTTCTATTTACGAAATACTAGCTTTTTTAGAATTTTGAATCTGAGATTTCGGTTTCGACTCATGTTTCTTACGAATGTTAGTTGCGAATGTTTTTCTTTTTCGGACTTTCGTTCGTTCCGTTAATAGAAAAGGAATTCTGTTCGTTTTGATTGTTACTTCATTTTGGTAGAGTACGTTCTAATGCTATCAGCTATTCTAACATTTTATTCAGATATATGGATTTGGATATTCTGTCTGTCCGCACTCTTATGTTAATAAAGGGATTTTGTTCTTTATGTTAATAAAGGGATTTTTCCGATTTCTTATGTTAATTAAGGGATTTTTACCAGTTTCTTATGTTAATAAAAGAGTTTTTTAAAGGGATTTTGATCTTTACTTTAATAAAGGGAAGTTGCCATTTTCTTATGTAAATAAAGGAATTTTCTGGTTTAAAAGTACAAAAATAAGTTAAAAACTGGAATAAAATGGGTCAAAAAGGGACTAAAGTGCCCAAAATTGTCACTAAAAATTGTTAAAAATTAGGTCAAACTTGGATAGAATATGGTCAAAATTGGCAAAAATTAGTTCAAAATGAGAAATAAATTGGTAAAAATAAGCGAAATTAGTCAAAATGAGAGTTAAAAATTCGGTGGCATTTGCCGCTACTTTCTGTAAAATAGTAATTTATAGGCTCAAAATGAGCATAAATCTGGTCAAAATGGGAAAAATTAGGACCAAAACTCAGGTTTAAATTATAGCGGCATCTGGCGCATTATCGCTGTATTTTATGGATAATCAGCCACAAAATAGTCAAAAACTTAGATTAAAAAATTGAAAATTCAGGTGGAAATTAGAGGTGGAAAAACTTTAAATTTGCAAGTCCCGTCCTATTTCAGGAAATATTTAGTCCCGTCCCGGATATTATATAAAGATGTTAGTTAATCGAATAAAAGGTTTTATTCTATTTTCGTTAATAAAAACTCAATACTTCTATATAAGATACAGTAATAGTCATTTCACTGAAATGATGGCTTAAAATTGGAAAAAAATTAAATTCGAAGATGTTAACACAAAAATGTTTATCATTTATAGATTTTCGGGACTAAGCCAGCGAATTTTACCATCCCGTCCTGTCCAGATATTTACACGGTACAATTCCATCACGATAAATCCCGTAAAAATTTTCTGAAACCCGATCCTGTCCTGTCACTTCCCGATATTTTTTCCAGGTCTAGTTGAAGTGACAAAATTTAAGTGGCATATGCCGCTATTGGAGTTATTATAATATAGAGCACGGATTACTGTGGCATATGCCGTTTTTTAAATGTACAACTTTAAACAACATTCTATAAAAGTAAAATAAAATAATGGGAGCGAGTGAACGAAGAAAGCGAGCGACCATATAATTACTGTAACTATCTTTACAAAGTCAGATATTATGACCTTATCGAGCTTGTTTAAACATGCATTTACCAAAATAAACTATAATTTTAATTTGTCAAAAGTAGCGTGTTTTCACGTGTTTGTAACTTACACGCTAGTTCAGGTAAACTTTTAATATCTAAACTTTGCAGTTATAGAAAATTAATTGATTGGAAGTGTTAGTGTTTGAATTAAGTTTTAATAATAAGTTCCACGAAATTTAAGGATCAAATTTGCGGCGTTAGGATGTGTCGGATAGATTTATTTCTTTCTAACTTGTAAGTTGAAATAACGAAGTTCCACTGTGTATTCTGTAGAAAAATTGCTTATCTCTTACTGTTATGTCGTTATGCTATGTCATCTCACAAAAAAATCTTTCGTTAACCTTTAAAATATTTGATTAATCTCGTGTAAATTGTGAGTTAAAGAAGCGTATGTGCGATGTAAGTTTCGCACCTTTAAACTATGTAAACATCTGTGCGTTTAAGATTAAGTTTGAAGCCGACAAAAATATTTACTCCAATAAGTACAGTATTTCAATAATAATTCCAACTCTCACCAACTTTTAATCTCATTCTCTGAACTCTAATATTATTCTATTTGAGTTTAAGTTGTAAATTTACTTACTCTTAGCTTTTTTATGAAGCAATACAAATAAATTTCTGGGTTTTGTGTTTTAAATGAATTTTTAATTAAATTGTAAAATATAAACTATGAATAAAAATAAAACTAAGCATGAGATTAAAATAAGAAATTAAATAATAAAGGGTAAGAGTCTGTGCAAATTATGGTAATTATTTTTAACTTAAAAGAATAGAGAATTGTGTATAACCGAATATTGTGTAAAAAAATTAAGGATAAAATATCTTTTTGAAGTATAGGTTGTAAGTAATGATGGCAGAAAGCTCATTTCTCCTAAGCTTGAGCTAACTAACATTTTATGAATGGGCTTGAACTTAGCTGTGAGCTTATATTTTACAAAAAATTTTAAAAATTCACAATTAATATGAGTTATAAAATATATTTTTACATATTCTAATTTTTAAGTCATAACCATGGTGTCCCAGAGTGTGTCGGTGTGGAGGAGTCTACTTTTCCGACTTTTCAAAATTTTAGGGGTGTAACCACCCAGCCCCCTCTGGGACACCCTGGTCATAACAACTAGTAAAATATAGCTTACTTTAACTCAAAAGCTTATAATTAAGATTAATTTTATTATTTTTTCTAAAGCAAAAATATTTTATTGATGTATGCAATCCGTTCGGATCAAAAGTAACGCATACGACATACAAAATATGCCAAAGATTGAATAATTATGCTATATGTACAAACACTTATCAGCCTTATTTATTATAAATTTATCCTTTTCTGTCCAAAAATTAGTATACTTTTAACGAAATCAAACCCTTCTGTTAAAATATGTTAACCCGGAACTAATGCTAAACTTTAACTTACGGGTGTTGACTATAATCCTTTTCAAGTTAGCACACTTATAAATAGGTATACAATGACTATATGCATGTTCAAGTTTTGTTGGCATACTCTATCCAGTATTTGCTGTAAGCTATTTATCGTATGCGTTACTTTTGATCCGAACGGAATAAAATTTAAAACATATTATGGTAAATATTTGTTTTTAATAAGCTCAACACAAACTCAGTAAGCTCGTTGAATTAACTTTGAGCTTGAGCTTACAAATTTTAGCTCAAAGGATGATGAGCTTCGAGCTTTAGAATTATACAAAATCTCATGTTTGAGCTTTGTTTTGAGCTTGAACTGGCTTAAGCTAGCTTGACTGAGCTTGAGCTTTCTGCCATCATTAGCTATTACGTTAAGTTTTGAGCACCAGAAAGAAAACTTGATGCGTTGAAAAAATTTGCCAAATTCTGTTTTAATGAAAAACCAACAATTTTTGCAAATTAAAAAAAAAGTTTTTAATTTGGAATTTAAACGCAGTTTGTGTATTATAATACTACAAAAGAATGCCTGGATGTATAATTTAAACATTTAAATTTAATAAGAAAGTCTATGCTTACAAAATGAGTGGTCAATATGGTAGTATTGGTGTGAGTGAAAGGCATCTAAAATATCTTTTCGCTAATATAGTAAGCCCTCAATTAAAGATCTAATACAGTATGACCCAACATTATATTTTTATGTAATTCATTAGTAATTTTGAACAAAGCATTAAAAAGTGCGACGAGATTTCTTCTCTTATTTTCAATGAAAATAATGTCAGGTTTATAAACAAATCGGCGAATATATTACCATTGTTCGGCTTCTGCCGTCGGATATGGCATCTATTTATTCATAAATACTTTGAAAAGGTTTCCAAAAACAGATTAAGATAACATCTAAGATAAAAATTTCACGAAAATATTTACTTTCTAAGGGTAATTTCACTCAGTTTTAAACCCTTTCATCATTCGTTAAAATGATAAAATAATAAAATTTATCTTTAAGCAAACACAATGCTAATTTTAACTTTCATAAACATTAACTT
The DNA here is from genome assembly GCA_034700185.1 of Phthiracarus laevigatus. Classification (NCBI taxonomy): domain Eukaryota; kingdom Metazoa; phylum Arthropoda; class Arachnida; order Sarcoptiformes; family Phthiracaridae; genus Phthiracarus; species Phthiracarus laevigatus. The sequence goes on from JAQIXJ010001547.1 coordinate 16,652, forward strand.
CGCAGCACTAATCATATTAGTAATTATCTAAATGCTATTGAAATTTCTTGGAATACAAAGGTCTAATGTGCATCCCTATCTTTTTCTAGAATTGACCTTGAAATTTGATTGTTCAGCACAAAACAGTACATCTACATTAATAGCCAAAATAGTATTTAAACCAATCAATGGGTTGTGGCACATCCGTAAAGTCATTTGTGAAGTCCGTTTTTCAAAGTAAAGTAAATTTTCATAATTTCATTGAAATTTTCTCGCGCATATTATTATTGGAGAATCATTTTTTATTCCTTTGCTTGAGAACTATTTAAATAAATTTCTCAGCTAAAGTCTGTACAGTATTTCATACTTTAGCTTTCAAATAGTTTTAGATATTAATTTTTCCCGTAGATTTTTTTTAAAGAATAATCAATGATGCTAAAAACTGGTAAGTTTACAATAATGTAATTTTAAATTTTTAATATATATATTGGCAAATTTTCCCTTTAATATATGCTAATTTTAACTTTAATATATGCAAATTTCAACTTTGATAAATGATAATTTTAACTAATATATGACGATCAAAATTATTGAAAGTTTGCACTTGTATCTAACACTTTGCATCTTATGACGCAGTTTAAATCTTAACCACAATTTTAAAATTTGTACGTAAGTTTTCCTTTAACTATGACTGACAATTATATATAAAAATTTACAATTATGATGACTTTACAACAAAACGTTAATCATTCTAATTTACGACTATTTTCTAATCTATGGTTATATTAATTTAAACAATGCATTCCATTGTATTAGTTGCGAATTTGGTATTGTTTTGTATGGCAATCCAACATTTCAATTGTGCATCAGGTTGTCGTATCAGCAACGAACAAATAGACAAACTAATAAGTGGTGGCACCGATGCAACTCCAACGGTAGAATTCACGGGTAGATATAAACTGGTCAGCAGCTCGTGCTTTGACGAGTTTTTAAAAGAATTGGGAGTTGGATTCTTTAGAAGAGGTATCGCCAATCGAGTCAAACCTGACTACGAAATAACTAAAAATGGTGACGAATACTCGCTCAAAACGCTATCATCCGTAAGTTCGTCGGAAATTAAGTTTAAATTAAACGGCGAACAGTTTCAAGAAAGTCGCATGGATGGCGTAGATGTTAAAGCGGCAATGACTCAGTCCGGAAATAAATGGATTCATAGACAGTTTGGCGATAAAGATGTTTTAATTGTTCGGGAGTTCAGCGCCAACGCGATCACTGTTACAGCTATTGTTAATAATATTGCGTCCGTTAGAGTTTATAATCGATATTAAGCGGATTACACTTTTTCTCAGAAAAAACATGTTGCTAATTATGTAAATGAAATATTGATCAAAGCAATTGATTTTAAAAATTTAATGATTCCATTTTAAATGTTTTTAATGAAGTAAACGACTACTTAGTTTTTTAATAGTAATTGTAAATCCAAAAAAAAAAATCATTCTCTCTATTTTATGTATCGAATTTGCAAGTTTTCCACTTGCAATCTTACCATTACTGTACTGCAGTTTATAAATTCGTTTTTTTATATCATTTTTACAAATAAAAATTCAATAACGCTTATACTGTAAAAATTATTTTCTCATATTTCAATTATTTCAGAGTTTAAGGTTAATTTTTCCTACCATTAACTTAAAATTTATAGGTTCGAAATTAAATTTAAATTAAAGATAATGCTTGGAATTTTTGAATATAGTCAATTTAATTTACTAATAAGATTTATTGAAAACTTTTGCTTAGAAATAATGTTTTAGGTTTTGAAAAGTCTTCAAATCAACCTTGAATCAAAAAATTAACTTGAATATTACCTTTTATCATACCCGTTTTATCGATCCCTTTATATAAATTTTCTGAACAAAAATACCGAAATTCTTAAATCATGCATGATTGTTAATAGAACTAAGAATTGGAAAGAATGCAAGTTTGTGTAAGAGTGGGTCAACTTCACATTTTACTCCAAGTTTGAATCTTTACTAAAAATTTGATCTATTTTTAATTTAAAATTTATCAATTAACATTATCATTTCTTTATTGATTTTTGCCGTTTGAAAAAAGAATAGTTAGTTGCAAACAAATTTCTATTTAATATTACATACTTAATTTGAAGTTAACGTTTTTTTTTTGAAAGCGTTTACTAAAGTTTAATTTTATCTCATTTTTGTTTCTATTAATCATTAAAAATTTAAATATTTTTGAAATTAATATAATATATTTAAATCAATATCGAATTATTTTTGGAAAGCCTTAGACATCCAACTGATGAAAGACATTGATTTTTTGAATCTGATGCCATCCGATTGGCTGAGAACACAATTTTCGTGCAGTCGAATATAATCTCCAATACCATTATTTTCATAAAATTTTCCTGTTTTTATTAAATTTCTTAACCCATTCATCGAGCCATCAAATTGCGTAACTAATGATTAATTATAAAATAATGTTGTTTTATCAGTCATAATTGTCGATTTACATTTTTAACAGTGTAAGCTTAAAATACTTGTTTCAAATTATTCATATTAATCGTGATATTATATCAAAGATAGATTTTTAATAAAGTTGCTAACTGTTAGGTTTAGTTAGGCATTTTTGCAAAATGGTCGACTTCGTTCAAATTAATAATGAGTTTATAAATCAAAGAATTAACAATCGTTAAGCAACCAAATATATTTTAGATCGAAAAATTATATATTTAAGCTTAATATGCAAAAATTAAAAGTTTATTTAAAAATAATCACCAATTCTTTGAAAAAGGCGAATTACAGTAAGTAGACGTGCAACGTTTTGGTGACATCCGGTTTACGTCTATAGACTATAGCTGAGCACGTCATACTACCAATGAGCGATCACCGAGGGAGGAGCTATGTATGGGAGAGCTACTATGTTTAACCTATCGTACGCTGCTAGAGGGGCTGCTCTAAACAAACCCCAGGTTTTAATACGTTAGAGGTGGTGTATGAAAAAAGGGGAGGAACAGGTTTTAGTCTACAGTGTAGTGCTAATGTTAAAGTATACGAACTTCCGACTATGTTAAAGTATAGCTAATGTTAAAGTATAGCTAATGTTAAAGTATAGCTAATGTTAAAGTATAGCTAATGTTAAAGAATAGGGACTTCCGGTAGTGTTAAAGTATAGCTAATGTTAAAGTATACGAACTTCCGACAATGCTAAAGTATTGCTAATGCTAAAGTATAGCTAATGTTAAAGTATAGCTAATGTTAAAGTATAGGGACTTCCGACAATGCTAAAGTATAGCTAATGTTAAAGTATAGCTAATGTTAAAGTATAGCTAATGTTAAAGTATAGGGACTTCCGACAATGCTAAAGTATAGCTAATGT
>JAQIXJ010001548.1:0-20018 GCA_034700185.1 Phthiracarus laevigatus
AAAAATTGGTTTACAACAAAAATATATGTATGTTTAATGTGACATTTTATGTGTTTCCCTGCAAACTCAATGCGCATATTCTAGTAATAAAAAATATCGATAATGAAAGTGGAGGCACTGTCCTTGCAATACGTGCCAATCTTGCCAAGTCTTACTCTTACGACGTGAAACCAAATTTTTCGTTAAAAATCAAAAGTTACTGCGCATGCGTGCACTAGTATTGCTTCACACCATTGACAAAGTAATTTCAATGTAATTATAAAACATTGTTAGATTTTAAATAAAATAAAATAATAAAAATCCGTGTATTATTGTGTGCTTTGTTTAATAATTTGAATGCAACGCGCATTTAACTAATTATTTGATTATTTAACGCGATTCAAACAAATAAGCGCTTAAAAAAGCAGTAATAAAAAATTGTTAGTTAAATATGGTTTACGCAATAATATCGGAAAAACACTGAAAGCGTTTTGTATTTAATTAATTAAAAATGCATATAATTTTTAGAGAGAACGCAATTCATCGCTGGTCTGTCGTAATCTCATGAGTTCTCCTATTAATTTCTATTTAAATGTGATTAATCATAATTAATATTAAGTGCGCACAAACCTATTGTGAAAATATCTGCCATATATTAATCGTAAGAATCATACATATAATTGTTTTTTTAATTAATATGAATATTTTAAATTAATTGTTGTCAATGTGGCAATTATGACAAAACATTAATTTATTCGGTTATAAATTTCAATGCCAATACTTTCCAAAACTTTATATTAGGTTTTAAATAGAAATATTGGTTTTTTGTCGATTACTATTTTATTGTATATCTAAATTTAGTTAACATTTCTATATGTTAGCGAATATAAATCACATTGTGATTATTAATCTAAAAAATCGTTTGCATAATCAGATTATTATTGTTATTATCCCATTAAAATTTCTGCAATTAAATGATTTATTTTATAGCTCTTTATCGAAATCGTCTTAATTTTCTTAATGCAAGAGATTTATTGTGAACATGCAAATTAGTGATTGCAAATATTTAATTTTTTCAATCCACTACCGCGCCATTACCGCACTCGAAATTTCTACAACCGTTCCATTACCGGTAAATAATTTTTTTTCATTTCATTACCGTGAGTTTTTTCTATTCCACTACCGTTCCACACATTATTGTTTCACCATTGAAAAATATTAGCTTTGCGCGAAAATCAATTTGGATTAAAACAAGATGACACGTTCATAGATAGCTCACTTTCTTATGTTAATGCATACTATTGCGATAAATTTAAAAGTTTTCAAGACCTCAAATCCCTTTTTGACATAAGAAATAGGTGTATTTCCTTAATTAATATAAGTCTGCGAACACCTGGACTGACGGACAGACATTGCCAAATCCATAAGCTCGCCTTTTCAAAAAAAGTTAGCTAAAATTTTTTTCTTGACTAGTTGTATATTAAAGTTCAAAAAATGCTCATTATTTATTGTTTTAAAAAATTATGGATTTGACTATGTCCGTCTGTCTGTCTGTCCGCACTCTTATCTTAGGGATTTTAATCTTACTCTAATAAAGGGATTTAACACGATTATGTTAATTAAGGGATTTTCACCTATTTTTTATGTTAATAAAGGGATTTTGAGAAGAGAGCTAGCTAATAGATTCGACAATCTCTGTCTGACGCTGTGTCCATACTAGCTTGACAAATAAATTTATCGGGTATTTTATATTCGTTAATTTTGACGTTTTGTAAAACTTTAGATTAAATATTAAAGTAGTTTTAAAATAGTTTATTTTCTAAGATAAATCTATTAGAAAGTGAATGTGTCGTTCTTGTTTTGAGTTAAAGTAAGTCAGATTTCATTACAAGATAGTGATTTTTAAAAAAATTTTGTAGCATTTAAGCTCACAGCTAAGCTCAAGTCTATTCACAAATAACTAAGCATAAGTTCAGAATTACATTTTATTTTTGAAGCTCAGCTTAATTTTTTCCAGTATTGAGCTTAAGCTCAGTATGTTCAAGCTCAAGCTCTGGAAAAATTGAGCGTTCTCTCATCATTATTTTTTATTCATTTTACACAGAGTACGATACACTAATCGTTCAGTATAGTCGGTGGTTTTATAGTTAACAGTAAAATGCGTGTAGAGCTGGGCATGAATGGATGGGCACGGATGGGATATGGGAGCGGGTATCTAGTTATTTAAAAAGTTAAATAAAACAGTTATGGTTTGAAAATGGTTTTATGAATCAAACCTTTAGCATCTGTATTTTATTGTTGCATTAATTTAATGCAAATATTATACTTAAAAGATAATTGATGCTTGAAAGCGTTTATTTAATATAATTTACTCAAGAAATATTATCGATTTTTATTATCATTTTTTAAATAAAAACAAGAACGGAACATTCATAGATAGCTCCCTTTTCTTAGGTTAATGTATACTTAATTACCAAAAAAATAAGTTTCTCAGCCAAGATAAAAAATGGCAAATCCCTTTATTAATATAAAACTTATCACAGAAAGACAGACATTGTCAAAACCATAAGCCCGTTTTTTTCTAATGTGAGCTAAAAAAGGATGAATCCACATGTCGAAAACACATGTCGAATCCAACAGCTGACTTTTACAAAGTGAGCCAAAAATTGTAGAAAATGGCATGTGCGTTTATTTATTCCTTAAGGAAATCTTATATAATTTTGCTCAAAGATTTGGGGTTTGAGTGATGGAAAATTTTGACAGATTCTAACTTTATTTAATAGTAAAGTAAAATCTCGAAATATAATATTTATCGAAAAATTAATTTTAAAATTATTAGTTACCGGTAAATAAAAGCTATATAAGAATAACTATAACGAACAAAGTGAATATATATCTAAAATCTATAGACAATCAAATCTATTCCATTGTGATAAAATCTGTAATAAAAAAGCTGAACTTTGGAAGAAATGCAAATGTAAATTATCTTAGTCTAGAGTGCAGTATTTTATTTTTCATTTATATCTCATTTTTATTGCACATTAACATAGTAAAGCAACATTTTATGTAATTGTAAGTTGCATTTAATTCAATTTTATAATATTCCATAAAAGAGTTTTTAATGAATATGGTTTAAAAATAATTTTATAACCTAATCTGAGTTATTATATTGACGAGTTTAAAATTAATAAAATTAAAAGTAGAAATGTTATTTAATTATAAGAATATCATTATTTCTTAAAGATTTGGAAATGGTTGGGTTATACCTTAAAATATAGGTTTGTTTAGGTTTGAAATTCGAATCAATAAGTCTAGGTTTTTATAGATGAATCATCAAGAAAATACCAGTATCCAATCCTATTTATATCATAAACAAGAGATAATTCTAAAATATCAAAGTTGAAATATTACTATGATATTATTTTGAAAATTTAACTTATTTCGATAACTCAATACTTTACATATTTGTTTTTCTAACATATTTGTTGACTAATTATTGACACTTTAAGATTTATCTGTTAAAACTTTTTTTATCATTTGGCATAAGTTATAACGCATTCATTAATCTTTAAATCATATGAACGGGTAGACACTTATTTATTTGTAAATTAAAATGATTTATTTTGTTATATTAATATTTAGAGTTCGAATGGTGTTTCAAACAATACTGAAAAGAGCACAAAACGTTATCAGTTATTATTACGACTCTTTTAATACTCATCAGTTACGATTATATACGTCTAACATAATTAATATGACATTTACATCGTCTCCCAATTCGCCAATTAAGTCGAATGAATCTCTTTTATCCCAATTGAATGAAGTTTTTACAGCACTTGACAGCAAACTGAGTATAAATGAGTGTCCGCTTCTCTTTAACAATTGTCGACAAATTCATAATGGAGCCAAATCTGTGTTACAATTTGCCAAACAGTACGACTATAGCGATCAAATTGAGGCAAATGGTTACTGGTAAGCACTTTATAAGTTACATTTTTTCGCATTTTCTGGTATTCCATTAATTTATATGTTATATAATTTTTGCATTTTTAAAATTTTTTATCTTATTTATATTCACATAAATTGATGCTAAAAAATTAAAAATTGAATGTTTTGTCTTAAATATTTAATACTAAATATATTATTATTATTAGGACTTTCGTAAGGCTTATCATTATATACGGAAAAGTTATTCTCAACACTTATAAAAACGGAAAAAGTAATGAAACATTATTTACTCCAGTTTCTGAAGTGTTAGTAACTGGCTTAAAGCTTTGCGAAAAATTCCATTCGCATGATGTTTGCTTTGACGAAGACGTTGATGATGATGGTTCTAATGATGACAAATATAAAACTTGTCTTTATTCCGGTAAACCTTCAGAATTTGTGGAATTGCTAGATATTTTTAAAACATTGGAACCGCAATTGGATGTTGTTTATGGAAATTATTGTTCTTATTGGGTATGAGTTGCGCAAACAAATTAAATAATATATACTGTTTACTAATAATAAAAATATTTATCAAGCTTTGTCCGTCAATGAGACGATCACTCGAAGCATTAAGCATTTTAATGGCGATGTTTTCGTGTGGTACTTCATCGTGGCTCTCAACAAAATCGATTTGGTTATCATCAAAAAACTTATGGAACCGCGAGTTCAGAGCGCACAGCATTGCGCACATCGCTCAAAACGCTTCTGTCGATGTATTCATTTTATTATTTTATTCGATTTTATTATTTGTTTAACATGCATTTAAATTATATTTTAGTTCGTGAAAAGTTTTTGGGGATTAACAGAACTAAGTATTATAAAAAATGCTTTGCCATCTCTTGCCATAAGGTCACAGCCAAAAATAATTAAAGAAGTATTTATACCGCGGCAAAACCAGTGGATAATTAGCGAGCACAAGGCCGAAGTTGTGAATACTAGGAAATTGCAGCCAACATTTTCGTTCAACGATTCAAAGACTGAGGATAACGATACCTCGAGTTCGATGATTTCAAAAATACGATGTAAGCTATTGCAGCACAATTTTAACGAACATCATTGCCCGGATTCTCTTGTGTTGCATATTCATGGCGGAGGTTTTGTTAGTCAATCGCCCGAATCTCATGAAATATATTTACGCGACTGGGCGTGCAAGTTATCCGGAACTCCAATCTTAAGCATTGATTATAGTCTTAGTCCAGAGTGGAAATATCCGGTGGCTGTACAGGAAGCATTGGACTGTTACTTATGGCTAATAAGTGGCGATGAAGTGGTTAAAAAGACGTTAGGTTTTCACCCGAAACGTATCGTAATATGCGGTGATTCTGCGGGAGGAAATATGTCTGCGTCTTTATGTCTGGTTTTAAATGACATCAGAAAATCATTGGAAAGCGATTCAGAAATGAATGATACGTCTAATTTTATCATTCCGGCTGGTATTGTTTGCTTTTACACGCCTTTTATGTTGATGACACTGCCATCTCCATCCAGACTGATGACCGCAGTTGATACTCTTTTACCATTAGGAGTACTGTTAACGTGTTTAGAGGCTTATGCTCCTTCCATACAGCATAAAAAGCATAGAAGAAATTCGATTATTAAAGTGGCGAATGATATTATGTATAATAAGAGCTCTCCATTTTCGAAATTATCCGCAATTAGTCCATTAAGTAATGGATCGGACGGCGAATTAGAACACGATTCAAATCAATTATTCGATTACGCTTCGTTGCATTTTATGAAACCACTGGATTACGACTCAGAAATTATATCAATGGACGACGAAATTTCAAATATATCTGAGGATTTTAGTGATGATATTGGCGATGACTTTGTTCACATTACATACGATGATGTTCCTCCAGATGAAGATCTTATTTTTAAGCTTCCCGATGAAAGACCATATAAATTTCATATACAATGTTGCAAAACTCTTCGCCAATTAAAGGATAAATTTATTGGTCAGTTTTATTTACAAATATTTACCATCGAATTTTTACAAAGTATTTTCAAAAAAAATTTAAGAAAAATCTTATTTCAGTTATACAGAATAGAACTTAGTTTTTATGAGTTCACATTTAATTTCTATAGATTTAAACCTGATATAAATTGACTTAAATGTTTTACTTTATATATTTATAACGTTAAATTTATTAATATTTATAGGATCATCATCGGAGGTAAACTATTTAAATCCATGGTATCGCGATATTCCTTCAATATTGAAAGATAAATTGAGGCAACTAAACAAAAATACGTCAAATCCTTACGTCTCGCCATACTTAATGTCCGAATTTGATTTCGATGACATTCCCATTTTTATTATTGGCTTAACGTACGATGCATGTCTCGATGATAGCATTGAAATGGCTAAAAAATGGAAAGGTATCGCAATTAATGTTCATGTTGTCTGTCTTGTAAAATATCGAATTTCAGTTAAATGAATTCGAGTTTAATATTAGAATATTTTGTTTAAATACATTTTGTGTACAGTATACTAAGCTTACGTATAATCTTTCAAAATTTATGTTCGACTTTCTAGGACCTGTTGTATTAGACATTTTGGATGAATTGCCGCATGGATTCTTAAATTTTGTAGTATTGAGCGAAGAAGCGAAGCGTGGCAGCGATTTATGCGTTAATCGTATTATACAAGCTTTAAAATCATGAGAAAAGTTATTAAAAATGAATTTTATTACTATTTTGTTATATTTGTTATTATCATATACCATATATTACGCTTATGTTAACTATAATTTGTTTATGCAAAAATGAATTCATTTTTTTTAAGTTGACTTTATGTAATATTTAACTTATATATTAATTTTAACAAAATTAAATAAAAAAGGTTGCGGACATATATTTTATCTGGTGATCACTATTTTACAGCACAGAAAATACAGCTTTTAAATTAATAAGTTATCAAAATATGGATTTTAATCAAGAAAATTATCATTGTTTTTATTACGAAAAACTTTAATTATGTGATTACTTTTATAAAATTTTAATTTAACGTTAAAAATAATGTGTAACTTAATATTACTAAAATATGTTTATTAAAACAAATCGTTATTTAAATTTCATTTCCTTTCGACATCAGATACAAATTCTTGACTACAATATGATTGTTTGCAACAAAAATCACATTATGTGAACGCAATTCATTAAATGAAGTTTGATTCTAATGCTGGTTTAAAATAGATTATCCTTTAACACAGGACAGTACATGTACTGTAATTGAAAGTAATAGTTGTTTGAAACAAGTATGTTAAATGCTCGCCAGAGGTCATTGAAATAAGTTATAAGTAAACATTATAATATAGGGTAAACTTTAAATATAGTCTGTAAAGATGAGGTTCAGATAATTTTCGTTGAATTTTAGATAAGCAATTCCTGTTTAAATGTCAACTGTTTTATATTAACTCATTTTTTATTTTAATTATAATAAATTTTTAATTCTAAAAATGTGTCAAATTTAAGGCTAACATAAAATGGTTCGCATTGATATCGACAAACCAAGATGGGATCAAAGTTGGTATTCGTTATGAACTTTAATTGAGCTTAAATTAATAGTAAACACGTGTTCATTACTATACTTTTTAAAGGCACTTATTCTGGTCGAGCCAAACACTTTTTTGCGGTAATATATTTATTTAATTAATTATATTTTTAGCTCACTTTTTATTAAAAAAAAGTCAAGGTTATGTATTTCTGTTAGTCCGTCCGTCTGTCTGTCTGTTTGTAACTTTACCGTACCGTAGGTTTTAAAACTAATATAATGTTCACATAATTAACCCACCAAAATTGGAGCTCTTTGTGAATATGTTGCCGTGTCATATAATTATTTTAGTAAAATTTGCAGAAAAACTAAAAATAGCTCAAAATTTTGGGATAATATTGTGTATCAGTAGACTGATTAGTTTGATTAACGTTTTCAGGTGACAAATCCACTCAATGTGTTGTGTACGAATGCGCAATTGGAACACGCGAAAGAAATCGTCACCAGATATAGGTATGCATCTATTTTATTCTACATTGAGGACAATCCCTTCAATCCTCTGAATCGATGCAATTGTTCCGATTCGGTTCTAATATTACAATAGATGAAAGTCAGGCTTAGACTCTGCACTTTGGTTCGGGTTCGAGATTCCAGATTCATGTTCCGCTTACGCGTCTCTTAAAACGATATACTGAGTCGTTCATAATTTTTATTTATGTTTGAAAGTAATTTAAGGATTATGATTCTATTACTTAATAGTACCATCTTATTATTAACTAAATTTCAGTGACATTATAATTTTTTATAGTTAGAATTTTATTCCTTAATAAATTTAAATTCTTTTAAGTTTAAAAATAATTTTCAATTTGCATATATTTCAATAAAGTTAAATAAACTCATTTAACAATATAAGAATGTTGAGGCGCAGGTTACACAGCCAGATCCTCAAGAACACTAGCCTTATCGTCACTTAATTCAACATAGAAAAATGCTATTATTTAAAAACTTTTTTTAATTTATATATTATAATCTAATAAATTAAAGAAAAGGGGAAGATATACCGGAATTATCTGAAGAAGAATTATGGCGCGCCAAACATGTATACGATTCGGCATTTCATCCCGACACCGGAGAGAAAATGTTTATTATTGGAAGAATGTAAGACTTATTTAATTTGTTTAGTAGTTTGTATACAACATTCCGAATTCAAAAAATCATAACTTATTCGTTTAATTTTAGGTCAGCGCAGGTTTGATTATATGATTGATTGGTTAATTTAATGATTAAACAACTGTTTTATCGAATTCAGGTTCCAATGAATATGGCTATCACTGGATGTAAGCATTTATTCCAATATAAAGTGTTTTAATATTTAGTTTTGTTATTTTTTAATAGGTATGCTTACATATTACAAGTTAGTTTTGACAAATGAATTTTTTATTAGCTTCTAATCGCAGCTTTTAATTAATCAATGTCTACGCTTTTAAGTGTTATGTGATATAACTTAATAGTTATTAATTATTAAACACAAATACATTTAATTAGAACAACAACGCAAACTGTATTTTGGCAATGGTTTAATCAGTCGTTCAATGCTATCGTAAACTATACTAATAGATCAGGCGATTCACCAATTCCTTTGTCGTAAGCTAATTATTTATTGCAATTAAGCGATAAATTTTATATAAATTTACTTTATATGGAACTTTAAATTGAATGTTTTTAGTCAATTGGGGATATCTTACGTATTTGCAACTGCAGGAGCTTTAGGAACGGCTCTCAGCTTAAACAGTCTCGTTAAGAAAGCTCCGCCACTCGTCGGTCGTTTTGTGCCATTCTGTGCAGTCGCTGCTGCCAACTGTGTCAACATTCCAATGATGCGATTCAAGTTAAGATTTTTTCATATTTAAAAAGTGATATTCGAATAAACTATTTTATTAGAGAATTAAAAGACGGTATTCCCATATTTGATGAGAACGGGAATAGACTGGGAAATTCATCGATCGCCGCAAGAATGGCTATACCGCAAGTAAGTGAAACTATATTGCACCACTATTTCCAATATTTCAATTGTTTCTATACTAAAGGTGTGTAAGACCTTTACGCATTATCTTTTTAATCGATACACAATCCTTATAACTCTTGCTTTAAATTTTTAGTAGTTTTAATCAACATTTTAATTTAAAAAACAGGTTGTTTGCTCTCGTATAGGAATGGCTGTTCCCGGAATGAGTAAGCTTTTATAATTATTAGAAATTTCTTTCACCATCAGTTCCGTTTTTACTGAAAGGCATATTAGTAAAAATGTTTTAATCATATTATGGTCATTACTATTCCTTTATACGTCAGGAATGTGAGTTCAAAAAACTAAGATCATAAATAATTTTTTAGGAAGATTTTAGTGTCCATAAGAAAAACGGAACTGGTTTTATTTTTTGTTGCCTATTTTCTTAAATAAAAATAAAAATTTCTAGTAACTCCACCATTCATTATGAATTATATGGAGAAAAGAGGAATATTGATAAGGTTTCCTTGGATTGCAGCACCATTTCAAGTGGCACTTTGTGGTTTATTGTATGTTTCCATATAAATTCAACACTTTATAATTATTTATTCCTAAATTTATGTTTAGTTTGACATTTACCACACCATTGTGTTGCGCTTTGTTCCCGCAAAAAAGTTCGATCGCAATATCTAATCTCGAACCAGAAATTCAAGAATTAGTTAGCAAAATGAAAAATCCCCCAACTGTTGGCTATTATAATAAAGGATTATAAAAAAAATGGTTATAATATTGGTTTTAATATTTGTTTAATTTGCTTATTAACACAAACTATCATTTTTTATTTTTAATTAAATTGTTCACAACTTTGATAAAAATAAAATTCATATCAATTTAAAATTAAATGCAAAATAACTGATCGGTGATTGTTTTTATTATGAAAATAGTTGAGCGTTATGTCCGTCTGTTAGCAAAGTGTGCGTACGCTATCATAAAACATACATTTCTGCCGTAAGATATGCGTACCAATCAGAAAGTGAGCTCTTGTAAAATCGGAAAATGAGAATTTAAAATAATTATAGATATCCGACTTCATAGAAAATCGCTATTAATTATGAATATTTTTTTAGAAGATTTATTAAAATTAAGTTAATACAAAAAACCAATATTAATAAACTTAGTACCGTAAATATAAAATTATATTAAAACTATGCAAAATAACAGAATCGTAAGTAATTTTTAAATTATTTCATAAATTTAAAAATATTTGGAAATAATAAATTTGAATTTACGTGAATTTGGATTTACGTTTAAGGTGAGCGATGCTAACTTTTTAATCTCAACAAATTCAGCAAATAATTTTTTATCACTTTCGTCACTATAAACAAATTCAAATTATAAGCTTATATAATTTATATAACAAAAGATATAATATATGCTTACTTGAAATTAAAGTGAAATAATTGTTGAATAATAACTCCTAAACTATAAATTTCTGATTTTGTTGTATATCTGGTACTAAAGTTTAATAACCTTTAATAAAGCTATATAACCAACTGTTCCCTTATATTTGGTATGAGACTGATCATCAGCTGTATGATATGTCGATAAACCGAAATCAGATAATTTAACAAATCTATTAACAAAATTAGTTAATAATATATTTTCAGGTTTTAAGTCTGTGAATTATTTGTGGTTTTAGTGAATATAAATATTGTACACATTCTAATATTTCATATAATAATTCCGAACAAATATAATAACCAATTAATGATAATGTTTTATCAAATGATAGACACTCTCCAGTTATGATCAGATAATCCAACAAATAAATTACAATGTATTGTTGCACGGATTTCAACAAATTTTGTTAATTTATTTATTATTGTTGGAGTTTGGTAATACACAATTACTTCTATATTATTTGTATGGATAGTGACCACAAAAATAAATATGTCCATCACACGACAACTGTCCACACATTATTTGTTTAATTATTGGAACATTTAGTTTTGTAGGATATGGTGTACACATTATATGAGGAAAACCCAACTGTTCACTATAATTACTTTCCATTATTTTTAAGTAATTAATCTCAATATTAAAGATAATTTTACAGAAACATTTTAACTAAAGAAAATCATATCAATTATATTGACGTTCACCAAATATAGCAGAGCCAACGCGAACATTAGTACTTCCAACTTCAACCTTAACAACAAACATATCACATGAAAAAAATCTTATTTGTGATTAAATAGAAAGTAAATACAGAAATACTTACGGCATGTTCATAATCAGCAGTCATACCCATACTCAGTTCAATTGAGTTTAGATCTAATTTAAGAGCTTCACTAATTTGTTGTCGACAGCGCAACAATTCTATAAAATCAGGATTTGGTCCCTTAGTTGTATCGAAATCGTAAGCTCCAATCGTCATTAAACCAACAAATTCTAAGTTAGCGCAAGTATTAATTATATATTCTACTAAACACGAGGCTTTTGATGACTCGATTCCGCTTTTATCTGATTTAAATTATTAAACCATTATTTAATAAGTAACAAAATTTGATGATTTACGTTACTTTCTTCTCCACTAGTATTTATTTGTACCATAACTTTTAGTCGACTTAAATTCGATTGGCGTTTAGCGATCGCATTATTGATATTTTCAGCTAATTTTATTGAATCTATGGTCTCAATCATATATAAATTAGGAACGCCTGCAATCAAAATAATATTTAATTACTATATTTTTCAAGTTTTTTCTGATAATGCTAACTACAAATTTCGAATTATAAAATACAGGGTACATTTAACAACACTCTATTAGATAATTTATAAATCATTAAAATAATTTACGGGTACATATTATTTATGGATTTTGCTCTTTCCATCTGTCTGTTGATAAATTAATCATACAAAATGGATTTTTGGTTAAACATAATAATCATAGGTTCGCAGTGCTTATTCATAATGAATTAATTTTTTTACGATAACTTACTTAGCAATTTATTTATTTTGTTCGCTTGAATATGTCCAATCAAATGCCATTTTATATTTGGACATAATTCTAAAATCTATAATAAAAAACTATTTTGTTAACATTATTCAGTACAATTTATGAGCACTTTTACGGTATAACAATTTCGTCTCATTTTATATTTAAATCTCGTATTTTATACCGAAACTATTGTAAAATTAAAAAACAAGTTAAACTATTTTTTACCATAATTTTTTAGCTCACTATTTTACAAAAAAAGTAGAGCTTATGGATTTGACCTTGTCTTTTTGTCCGTCCGTACGTTTGTATTCTGAGTGCCTGGATAGGAGTCTTTTTCAACAAATTTTTAGCTCACTTTTTTGACTAAAATGTGTTTTGAATCACATGTTCGAAATTTCAAGCTAATAAAATAATTCTACTAATTTCTCAATTAATAAATTTGCAATCATATGTTTAAAATCTACAGTAAGTTTCACAGAAAACTCGAGTGGAAAACAATGCTTGCTCTGGTGTTACATTTTGTACTTAATCCTTCAAGCATTTGAATAGTGTGTTATTACTTTTCATTTTCATATTATCTTCTTTAGTTATCCCTTTGCCATTGATGAACCGAACTACCAATTAATTTAAAACTTATCTCAATCGATTCCATTTGTTATAAGCTTTATAACGATATACATATTGTTAACTGTTCCAATTGATCCAAACCGAATTAAACTTTGATCAATTGAAACAGTTAACAATATGTATATCGTTATAAAGCTTATATTAAATGGAATCGATTGATATGTCTTGATGTAATCTAAGTTCCAGTTAAAGAATGGCAAATTGGTGGCAGAAGATAATATGTAAACAAAAAGTGAAAACTACAAAAACACTATTATTATATTTTATTAGATTGACTATTTTTCAAAACCCAGTATCTTCAATAAGGTTACTCAAGTTTTCTGTGAAACTTACTGTTTAATACATTTTAGATAAGAATCCATTAATCTACGAATAAGTGAACTATCCATGAAATAGAATTTTGGCATACTATAGGTTATAATAAATTAACCATTCAATTGATTCAATAGGGTTTAAAATAATTTGCTCCAAATCACAATTATATAAACAAAAGTTTATATTTAACTTAAAAATAAACAATGCATTATACAGTACAATATTATTCTTATCAATGAACGAAATGAAATGATTTTATTATAACATAAAAAACTTCGTAAAAAATGATTAGATTTTACCTCATTATCAGTACTTTTGTCGTATAGTTCTTGAATCTGAGATCAAACAAACGAACCATATATTAAACACAATAATTAACATAAAACTTACATAATTTTCACCGAAATGTATTTGACCGAAATTATAAGCTTCGATGATATACTGTTTTGGTTTTATTTTGGAAACGGCCACAAGTCTCGGTTCAACACTATTACTATATTGCTATTTAATTAAAGTGAGATCGTATTAAACATATAATTTAATCATCAATTTCGCTATCATTATAAATACCTGCACTCTTTTTTCAAACGCAACAGTTATTCGTTGTCTCACTAAATCCAATTTAGTTTTAATTTCATCGAACTGTTCGTTGGAACCCATGTTTAAGTTTATTTGAGTAAGTTTTGCATTAGTATAAATGAAATCATTGTATGATTAAATTTAAAAGATTACGTGAATTCATGCGTATATCACGTGAGCTTTAAGTTTAGATTTTTAGGCTAACATATAGTAAACAAAAATAAATAGAGTTATGAGTGATAAACATCCATCAAATTTATAGGCAAATAAAAACAAAATTAATAACTCAAATTTAAATAAAATTAAATATTATAAATCTAACTTAAATTTTTGAATCTAGAATTACCCGATAAAAATTTTTTTGAAACCGAGTAGTTTTTACTATATCTTGTTACCGAAATTGCATATAAATATACACTTAATAGTTGTAACAAGAGAGTGCGCTATACTTTTGTAAATTATCATTTAAAGAGCATACAAGTACATGTAATGTTTTTCTCTATTTAATGATCTGATAAGTGTTGACAACTGATAAGTTTTCCCAATTAAACAACGGATTAAATCAAAATTATTTAACAATATGTTGATCGCAAGAGAACATCTTAAACAAATATATCAGACAACTGTTAACGCTGTAAAACCTGATTCTCTTATTAAAAATTTTATTAGTTTTTCGGATAAATGTTTAATTGTAAAAAGTTTCGGACATACATCAGAGTCGGACAAAATATTTTCGTTAAAAGACCGAGACGTATATATAATTGGTGCCGGTATGCTAATATATGTAATTTTAATCATTTAAACGTAATCATGTTATTTAATCTCTTTGCGTCTTTTAACAAAATAATTGATTAAAGTAAATCCTAATAATATTAGCGTATTTAGACTGACCGAACTTCAGGGATTCTAAAAGTATTAACTTTAATAATGGCCCCTTAATCTTAAGTCTTGAGATAAATCCTATTACAGTCTAAGTCCATTGCTAACAGACCGTCTGTCAGGCATAGTCGAATGCGTAAGCTCAAGTTCTGTAGCAGATAGTGAGCTAAAAATTAGGTAATTTTTTTATACACCTGCGCCCCTAAATTTTTTTCAAAAGTTTTTTATTCTTCAAAATCTAGGGCCAGTAATTAAATTATAATTTGACAAGGGAACCACTTGTTAGTGTTAGTTTACATGTATTTAAAAGAACAATTACTGATTATGAATAAAAAATAGAATATAAAATATGGTTGTGTAAGTTGGGTTAAGGGGAAAAATAAAATTTTATCGGAGTACCTAATTTGCAAATACATTGAAAGGCCAAACTATTTTAACTATGATTAATATGTAGATATCAAAAAATATTAAATTAGGAATTTTATTTTCATAGGAAAAGCGGTTTTAAAAATGTGCGATGAATTTCTAAGACAACTAAATACGAGCAATATTTGGTCGTCACTAAAAGGTGGCATTTTAAGTATACCTTTCGGCACGAATTATGATTTTTCATTGCTTAACAAATATAATATTACTTATAATTTTGGCGCAAACAATAATATGCCCGATGATAACTCTGTAAACAGTACGCAACATATTGTCAGCTTAATCCAAAAAATTAAAAATTCCAACCAAACTCAATCGGAAATTCCGATTTTAATTGCGTTTATTTCTGGTGGCGGTTCGGCATTGTTATCACTTCCAAAGAATTCCATCACATTAAAACAGAAATGTGCGTTAATATCAGATTTAGTTAAAAGTGGGGCAAATATAAACGAATTAAATAGCGTTAGACGTTGCGTAAGCGAAGTAAAGGGCGGAAAGTTAAGCAAACTTGCGATCAGTCCGCCTAATCGTTTAGAGGTATTATCGTTTATTATAAGCGATATTATTAAAGATCCGATTGAATTGATAGCGAGCGGTCCAACTGTTATCGATAATTCTGGTATTAAGCATGGACTTCAAGCAGTTTCAATACTAAATAAATATGGCGTAAAAGTTGATGATGCTATTCGTGAATTAATTTTATCCGAAGATTTCGAACTGAATACCAACGAACATATTGAAAGTAATCTAATTACGAATATTGTTATTGGAAACAATAAGATAGCTCTGAATGCTGGCAAACAAACTGCTGCTTTGAATGGCTATAAAGTAATTGATTTGGGAAACGAAATCGATGGCGAAGCGAAAGATATTGCCAAAAATTGGTGCGAAATTGGCATCAATTTTCAAGAATCTGATGAGGATTTTAAAAGATACAGAGGAATTTGTTGGATCGGTGGCGGAGAAACAACAGTTAATATGGATAAATGTACTGATAAAATAGGTAATAATTAAGCATTAGTTTGTTTGTGCATTAGTTTAAGCTATTTCTGTATTTTAGGCAAAGGTGGTCGATGTCAAGAAATGGGTCTCGCATTTTGCCATCACTTAAAAAGACTCAATTACTCTGGAAATCTATTATTTATGGGAGCGGGCACTGATGGACAGGATGGTCCGACTAAAGTTGCAGGAGTTATTGTTGACAGTTATGATTCGAGGCTAAAAAATCAACTTATTTTGCATGATTTAGCCAATTATTTAGAAACCCATAACTCCTACAATTTTTTCTTAAAAAATTTTCCAGAATGGTTTGTGGATACGGGAGGTGTTACTGGAACTAACGTTATGGATATATATTGCATGATTAAATATTTTAATAAATAATTTATTCCAAAATTTTGTTTATTATTTTTAAATTTTATAATTAATTATTTTATTACTGCATTAAAATTTTAACGAAAATATTGCTACTTAATTGTTAATTTGATAGAAACTGAACACTGATCACGTCATTTACGATGACATTTGACCCTAAAATCATTCATTAGTAAACTTTATAATTTTTAGAAATAAAATTTTGGGTGAAATAGCATATACCGGACGTTAGCGCGTTTTTAAATAGTCTCATTGAAATTTATTTAAAATTATATAATTTAATTTTTTTATGTGAACAATAAGAACTTTTAAAAACCGTTTAGACAAAAGAGTTTAAAAACGTAACGTTATAGTTAAACATATAAAAACCTACCAAACCCACAAATCCTACCAAACCAACCTAGCCTAACAAAAAATTGTAACTAAAACTTATTGTAATTGGAACTTATCATAATTGTTTAATTTAAAAAACTTAACAATGCTATATTAAAAACGGGCTAACAATACGTCCGGTATATGCTATATCTCCCAACATTTTAGTAATTTTATCGTACATAAGTTTATATAATTAGAAATACGATTTAAGACGCTTTTCCTACACATTTAGAAATTAAATTTTCATTAAATGTCAACAATAAGTATTTTAATAAGTGTTTAAAGTTTTCTTAATAAAATATGTGGACAAACCAAACCCTATGTTAATAACATTAAGTATATTTGTGTTTAACAATAAATTTTTTTATCGAGAAAATATCAAAATTAAAGCAAAAACATATCGAAAATACTTTATAAAATAATATTCAATATTAGAATATATATTTATACGACGTATAAGGCTTTAGGAAATAAATTCGTTTAAAGTAAGCTATTATGCGTTATTTAAAAACAGACAAAATTTAAAATAGGAAATGGTATATAACTGAGGAAAAACAGATTCATTATTAAAATACGTTTACAACGATTACATTGCACAACAATGTACTTGAAAAGTGTATGTGTGATGACGTCATTTGTATTGAAGTTTTCATATCACTGTTCATATTAAAGGTTTTATTAATATAAAAAAAACAAATAATGAAAACGCTTAATATTATTAAATGTGAGGACACGGAAGAAGCAAAAGCACAATTAGCTGTACTAATACAACGCGCTGTCGACGAACACACTGAACATTGGTTTACTGTTGGTCTTTCGGGTGGAAGTTTGCCCGGAATATTAGCCAAAGTTTTCCCCACTATTAAAACCGATTGGAAAATATGGAAATTTTGCTTTTGCGACGAACGTCTTGTATCATTCAATGATCCGGAGAGCACTTATGGCGCATATAAACGAGAATTAATCGTAACTGTGCCACAAATAAGTCTTAATCAATTCATTACGATCGATCCCGCGCTCAAAGCAAATGACGCCGCATATGATTATCTATCGAAGATGAGACACCAATTTCTTCGTAGAGCGGATGTAATGTTTACCTTTAAACTCTAACGCAATGATTAAATTGATGATTAGCTTCATTTTAGGTTGAATTGCCTCGTTTTGATTTACTATTTCTGGGTATGGGTCCTGATGGCCATACGTGCTCCCTATTTCCCGGTCATCCTCTGCTCAAGGTATCATAGATTCAACCTTTTCAATAATATCGCTTACGTTTTGAAAACCTTTAATTTTTTACTTTAGGAAAAGGTTCAATGGGTGGCATATATTGGTAATTATTTTAATTACGATTCAAAAATAAGCCTTTATGCGAATTTTAATTAAGTTTTGCTAAAAATATTATTGTATTTACTGAATGAAATTTAGGTGATTCTCCTAAACCACCGCCACATCGGGTGACCTTAACTTTGCCTGTTCTTAATAACGCAAAATGTTGCATATTCTACGTAACCGGTGCCGCAAAAGCTCAAGTTCTTAAAGTAATTAAAACTTTTATTATTATTGATGTTTTATTAAAATTATTGTTTATATTAAAGGAAATAATAGTGGATCAAAAACCATTGCCAGCAGGACTAGTGAAACCAGTAGACGGCGAACTTTACTGGATTGTAGACAACGACGCGGCAAGTCTTCTGCCGACCGAATCGCTTAGAAGACTATCTATTAATTGATTTCGGAAACGTTTTCATTCAGTTTATCAGTGCCTTTCTTGTTTGTTTAGATTAATTTAATAAAAATTGATCAATCATTGTAGAAATGTTGTAAATTTTAAAAATCTTAATTACCTGTAACTCCATGTGATAAAATAGATTCTTAGTTTGTTAGTATTTAGAAATTTTTGTTAACAGTTTAATTACTAGTACTGTAATGCTAAATAAATATTTGATTTATTTATTTATTTTATCAATAAATAATTTTTTGTTTAATTTCTTATACTGTAATACTTAAAATTTTTTAATAAGTGACTAATAATTATTTTTTTTGTAATTTGACGAAATAACTTAAAATATAAGAATTTTTTCGTTAAAATTAAAATTCATATAAAATTCAGTAACGATTAACAAATAAAATTTATTATACATCTCCAACTTATAGATAAATTAGTGTTATCGATAGTTGATTGAAAGTAAGATATACATGAAAGTATAAGTATATACTATTACTTATGTAGATATACTTTTCGATTGCCTAACCTACTTCTGTAATTTTTTTTGTTAGCTTAGGTTCAAGTCTATAATATTTTAAGGAACCAAGGCTTACTGTGCGTCAACCAAAATAACTAATCTCTGGTTTATAACACATTTTTGAACAGAGAAAATCATTGTAAAGTCGTTTTGGTAAAGTTTAAAAATTTTTCACCAAAATTAATTTATAGCCATATTTTAAAATTACTTACCGTTAGTGTCAAGTAGAGCGCGTTTCGGGTAAAGTCCTACCCCTTTGAAAAACGTTGTATTTTTTGGCAGGAATGGGTCTTACAGAACCAACTTCAAAGGGACTTGTGATTAATGGTAAAAATGAGCTATTACCACATCTTAATTTGAAGATGATTATTATTTCTTATAGATAAAAAAATTAAAAATTGAAATTTAAACCGTGAATACTAAATCTAATAAAATTTTAACTAGAGACCTATGTCCCAAATAATTTTTTATCTGACTGCAAATTTGTCAGATATATGGATTTGACTATGTCTATCCGTCCGTCCGTCCGTCCGTCTGTGCACACTCTTATATTAATAAAGGGATTTTAATCTTTACTCTAATAAAGGGATTTTGATCTTTACTCTAATAAATAAGTTTTCACAAATTTCTTACATTAATAAAGAGATTTTCTCCAACTTCTTATGCTAATTAAGGGAATTTATTAGTCAAAAAGGACAAAATAAACGGTCAAAAATACAAAAAGTATGC
>JAQIXJ010001549.1:0-20010 GCA_034700185.1 Phthiracarus laevigatus
AGGAATCCGACATTGGCGGGGGAATCCGACATGGACGGGGGAATCCGACATTGGCGAGGGAATCCGACATTGGCGGGGGAATGCTACATTGGCGGGGGAATCCTACATGGGCTGGGGAATCCGACATTGGCGGGGGAATCCGACATTGGCGAGGGAATCCGACATTGGCGGGGGAATCCGACATGGGCTGGGGAATCCGACATGGGCGGGTGGAGTCCATTTACAAAAACGTGAGCAATATTCGCCCACCGAAGGTGGGCTTTTTTCTAGTATTAAATAAGTTTTAAAATTACAAAAATAGTTTTAAAAATTTTTAAAAAAATTTTTTGAGTTACTAAAAATTAGTTTTAAAAGATTAAATTTAAATGATCTATTAATTTATTACTAAATAAATTTATTTATTAAAATCTTTTGTTTTTAGCTCACTTTGACAATGTTAGCTATTGGATTTGACATGTCTGTGTGTAACTGTCGTTCTGTAGACGTTTTTTAGATAACAAAAATCAGACAAAAATTAACAGTATTGGGTCATAATTGGGCCAAAACTGAGTCAAAATGTGCCAAAATTGGCTTAAATATGGGCAAAAGAAGCTTTAGTTTGGTCAAAACTGACTAAAAATGAGGCTAAAGTGTGTCAAAATCACGGTTAAAAGTGTTAAAACAGGACTTAAATTTTGTCAAAAATGACTAAAAATGGTGCTAATTTTGTCAAAACTGATACAAAATCGGTTCAAAAATGGTTAATAACGGGGCAAATATCAAAATTATCCATCCATGTTTTTTCATTATTTTCCGCAATTCTTTTGTAATTAGCCAGTCGATTATTTATATCAATATATTTCTGCTTTCTTATATTTCCATTTGAATAATTTCTTTTGAAACACTAGTTCTAACACTAATATATAAAAATAATAAGTAATTTCTATTTATAATTTACACAAACATTTTTTACCTCTGCTTTCTTGAATTAGAATATTCAGTAATCGATTATAAGTTCCACTGCATTTTTCTGGTAAAAGAGAATATATAGCAGGAAATATATGTGCACTAATTGAACAGTGGAAAGTGTACAGTTGTGCAAAAATGGTTGAAACAGCTTTAAATATTCCCTTGCAGTATATAAAAGTCGTTTTACACATTTTCCTTAATAACTGAGCCGTTCTAAATAAAAGAATTTTATTATCTGTTGAAAATAGAATAAAATAAAAGAAATCAAGATATTCCTAATTTTATAGCTCGAAATTCGACATTATACAAAGTCGATTCAAGTATCAGCAAATTGATATCTTTTAGACCTATCTAACGATATTGGAATCTTCATTGTTTGTGTTGCCGTGTTCAACTTGGTTGAGTTCGATATAACACAATTCGAAATACGACAATGTACAAAGTCGAATTATGTATTATTTAAAAGATCTCTAAGAGGCCTCTTATTCGATAACATTATCGACTTTCTAAGTATTGCCGTTTTCGAGTTGATGCAATTCGAATTTACACCAATTCGAATTTCGAGATTGTACAAAGTCGATTTAAGTATCATCAAATAGATCTCTTTTAGACCTATTTAATGATATTTGAATCGATTTTGTAAGTTATGTCGTTTTGATAATTTACCGATTCCATCTTCGAAGAAAATAAAATTTCGGTCATCCACTTTCTCTCTATTTTCCATTCAATATCAAATCGTTGAGGTTTTCTGGCTGCTTAGGAATATTTTGATTTTTATAACTTTAAATTATCGACTGTTATGCATTGTATGGCTTAACCACTGCTTCTCTTATATTTTGTTGTTCTTCAGCCATATTTTGTCGTAGAAATTCTCTTCATTCGTTATTATAAACTTGTGAACCTGGTTTACTGTTGCCACTGTTGCACGCGTTTCTTAATCTTGAATACTTTTGCTTCAATTGTTCCATTCTGTTAAAGATGATAATGTGTTGCTAAATCAAATTTGTGTGGTGTATTGTTGTCTAATGTTACTCTTGCTCCGCAGTCAATTTCGCATTTCCAATCTGTTTTCGTTCCTCTATTCTTTGATTTTCTAAAGGTGTTTAAGGGGGTGCCAACCACCTCGAGACCCCTCTAATTGACTTCCTCTCTTTGATCTAAATCCATTGATATAGGTGTCGTGGGGGTGGACGTTCGGGAGGGTCGAATATAGTGCTATTAAATCAGTTTTTCTACCCCCATTTTTTCAGAAGGGGTCCCACTACCTTGAAACCTGCGGATGTGCACTCCTCTCTTCGAGCTGAATCCATTGATATAGGTGTAGAGCGGTTGGGTCCCTCAGGGGAGGCGCCTATAAAGGATATCACAGACAGACAGACAGACAGACAACAGACAAATAATGTTTTTTATATAAAGTGATGATGATTGTAGTAAAAAAGTTTATAAACTTGGTTTCAACTATTATTGTAAAATTTTAAGAATAGTTTTTTTTGCGCACGCTATTTGATTTGAATTAACTTATTATTGCAATAAAATTTCCATTTAATTTTGAATTTAGGTTCAGTGAGGTTTAGTTTGGTTTGGATAAGTTTAGTCATGTTAGATTAGGTTTGGATAAGTCTGGATAAGTTAGGGTAGATTTGGATGGGTTTTGGTTACATTCATGAGTCTGTTCAGTTAAAAACTAATTAATCTCATGCTTAAAATTTCACTAATACTGGGCAATAATACTTTTAAAAACTTTGTAAAAAAGTTTCTACAACAATAGGGCCGATATAAAGCACAACCACTCGCAAACGGAAAGAAAGTGATAAGAAACGAATTCTGAGCTGTATTAAACAAAAAATAAAAACTGGATTAATGAAGAGCAGCGATGATCCGAACGATGTAACGCTCAAGTTTAAAAATAGAACGAATTGCGTGTCAACAGAAGAGCAAAAAAATGTGAGACTTCTTGAAGAGTATGTTTGCAACTTGTGATTTAAAATGCAATCAAGTAAAGTGTGAACATCACAGACTTGCGAACAAACTTAAACGATGTGAACAAATAATATAATAAATTAACGTTTGGGAGATCTGTGTTTACAATATGAATCCATATTAAGGTTCAACAGTATTTGCAACAAGTGTTTTCGACTGTTTTTCAATCATCAATACGAAGGGTTTGTCGATTCACTCTTTAGAATAATGGGATCAGCAAAGCTTTTTTAGAGTCAAAATATGAGAGAATAGAGAACTAATTTTATGTATAAAATGTCATTGAGATGTAATGTCTTGTTTTGTTCCAATATTATCGAAGGCTAACCGATTTTGTTTTTCTGTTATGCCAACAGTATTGGCAGAAAACATGTCTGAAGTAGAGATTGGTTTGGTGTTACAGCGATTAGGTTAATATTCATTCAAATTTGGGAATTTACTAGTGAATCGCAGCTCACGTAAAGATCACGTGAACTGTAATGTGTGGAACGGTTAGATTTGTTTATTGTAATACAACGTTAATGGTGTTTGTTATCATTTTTTAACCAATAATGCAACAGTAATTCATTATTTTCAATCACTAGTTCTGAATGTTCGCAGTAAACAGTACTTTAACTAAAGTAGAATTGCCGCTCATTTGCATGAAACTCAAAACTTTAATCTTAAACTTTTTAACTTAACAACTTTACTGACAGATTTAATACCCTTTAGAAAGTGCTTTTACTTATTTAAACAACTTATTTATGCAATTTGTTGTATTATTAAAACGCATTTCTGTCTTATAGAATGTAGAAAACATTATGAGTGCGTTATGAAACTGAAATGAGAATGTGAATGAGTTGGTTGTTATTCTCCAATTAATATAATCACTCTAATCATATTGAATTGAAATTCAGTATAACTAATTGTATTATAATTGTTGCTTAATTATATAACAGCTGTTTAAATATAGGTTAAAATTAAAAGAAATGAATTCAAATTTATTGGTTTCGAAACATCAAAATTAAAATTAAAATTACAATTAATTTGAGCTTAAAACAGTTATTTATAAACAGTTAATGATTTGTTCACAACTTATAAATATGGAAATTTTTAAGTATATGTCACAAAATTTGATTTGTATAGTTAATTAATTATACGGTTAAAAGTTAGCATACGATCATTGAAATTAAAATACAGTACAGGTATATATTGTAGCGTGAAATGCATTGTGATATAAGGTAAGTGTATATTAATAAATACATTGCAATGAAATCAATATTAGATGATTTTACTAAAACCAATTTATTTAAACATATCGGGATAATCATAATGATATCTTTTTATCTTTTTCAATTACATCATTCTTTGTTCCCACAAATGATGTAATTTGAGAAGATTGAGATGAAGTCTCACTAAACAATTTGTTATAAAAATTTGTATTATTCAATTTGTCTAAATTTTTTTGAATTTCTATTCCTTACTTCTTAGTTGGTTCTGTTTTATCGTCGCTTGACTTTACCGCTTCGTGTTCAACAACATCACCGCTACCGTCATTCGACGATACTTTCTTTTCTGTAGAATCAACGTAAGAAACTGATTCATCCTTTTCTTTCTTCCGAAAATCGTCACTATTTTTTTCTTTCGATTCACTAGTATTGCTAACACCAGAATTAGAGTTAGAGTTCGCCACATTTGCCTCTACTTTAACTTTTTTGGTTTTCGACGTTTTATGAGTGCGAACATCTCTTCTGTTATCGCATTCGTCTTCGCTGTCGGAGAACTCGTCCTCGTGAGCGATTCGCTTCTCAGACGCTCTGATGCTAATACGTTCATCTGGATCTTGTTTATCTTCGTCTTCACTCTCCTGGTCGATAGCGTCTTCAGGAATTGGTTGCATTTGAACGCCTGGTGCGTGAGGAAGCATTCGAAGATTTTCAAATAAACGCGTTCTATACAAATGTTGTCGAAAAGTTATATTCTTAACTATATCTAATAGTTATGGTTTACGCATTAAAACCTAATGAAAACCACAACTTACTTAATTTTTTCTAAATATTCAGCAGTATTCTGATTTGTCATATTCGATGGACTAATATGCAACTTAAAATCGGGACCAAAATATTCAAAATAATCGTTATATGGTAACTCTAGAAAAATCAAAATTATCTATTAATTTGAACATTTAATTAACTTAAAAGAAATCAAAATATATACCATTAGCGATGTCTGAATTGAGAGCAACGGCAGTCTCATAAGTCCAACAACGCGCTACATTTCGAATAGTATAACCACCGCCTCCAACAAGTAGTAACGGTGTGTTAAATTTTTTCACAAAATCTACACATTTTCCATGTCCTTTTAACGTTAAATTAAAGCATCCAAGTCTATCACCAGATAAGGAATCTGCTCCGCATTGAAGAACAACAGCACTTGGCTGATACATCTCCATAACCTATCATTGAAAACATAGTATAAAACTGTAGTTGCAAATTATTAGCATATCAAACAAAATGTACTGTAATCTTATAACAGATGCAAAAATCATACCTTTGATATAAGTGGTTGAAAAATGCTTTCATACGAATCGTCATCGATTCCATCTCTTAATGGAAAGTTTACGGCATAGTATTTCCCTTTTCCCGCCCCTATATCTCGAAGATCTCCAGTTCCGGGAAAATATTCGCCATATTTATGAAAAGAAGCGGTCATTACGCGATCAGTAGTATAAAAAGCTTCTTCAACACCATCTCCGTGATGGATATCTATATCAATATATAGTACACGCTGATGGTATTTCAACAGTTCCAATATTGCCAGAACAATATCGTTAACGTAACAAAAACCCGATGCTTCCGATTTCTTTGCGTGATGTAAACCTCCGGCCCAATTCACTGCAATATCTGCTGCCTGTTTATTAAGTTTGACGGCACCAGCAACTGATCCTCCAGTCGAAAGCTGGCAGAATTCGTAAAGTCCGTCAAATACAGGGCAATCTTCTCCCACATTGACTTCAATTATAAGTATGATTATGATTAATAAAAAGTAATACAATGATTGAAAATTGTGTTTTATTTTTGAATAAACTGAAAAAATTAAAAAATATAGATTGCTTACATCTTTGCATCTGTTTGTTATATTCATTCATATTGTCGGGTCTAATGCTTCTCAAAAATCTAATATAATCATCGCTATGATATTTTGTCATTTCCTCTTGGGTTGCCTTATGAGGTCGCTATTTTTAAAAAGTGATGAGAAAACAATCAAATCAGTTTGCTTTTAGATAATAAATCAATTTTAGATATTATTAGATGAAATATTAGTTTAAATAAAAAGTAAATAAAATTCTGCAAAGAATGAAATTATTTGAGAGTTAAGTCTGATTTAGTATAACTCAGTTTTGTAAATTAGGTTAAAATTTTTATGAGAATTGTTTGTAAATTTTTGTTTCAATTGTTGACTGATTTCATTGCATTGAAATATTTAAAAATTTATGATTTGTCGATGTTATTTAAATATTAAAAATTTTAATAAATTATTGAGTTACTATGCGGCAAGAATAAAGGTATAGGTTTAATTAATTGAACTGTAATGCATTTGTGTTATCAATTAGATTAATATATTTAGACTTAAAAATGAGAAATTCAAATTTCGCAAATTTATTCTAGATTTTTTATTAGTATTTTCAAAAATTCAATCAATTCATTTCGTAAATCTATAAAATAAATGATGGTAAGCTCCAATTCTAGAAATGATTTGACTAGTCGTCAAAATTAAGTATAGATACTGTAACAATATAGTGTGCAATGCATTTATTTGATTACATGAACGCAAGTTTCTCATATTTAAAATTAAACTTTAAACATCTACACGTTTATTAACTCTAACAAGAGAGTTGAAAACATTAAGGCAAAAGTTCAATGTTGAAAAAAGAATGAATAAGTAAATCATATATTAAGCGATACTTATAAGTCTAATCACACTGACAAAGATTTATGTCCACAAATACGATGCAGTAATGTTTGGGATATTTTGGTGCAATAAACATCACAAACAATTCACAACAATATTAATATTAAATTTGTTTAAAGCTAAATGAAGGTACAGACTGAGAAAGAACAGTTGGGTTGTATGAGCTCTACCATACACTTACATAAATTTCCATTTTTCTGTATAAGCCATAATTAAGTATTAAATTGTGCGCCATTCGAATCCTATGCGGTTTCATAGGGTGTCCCTGACCGTAGTAATAGTTACCGATATCACCTAATTATTAAAGTAAAATTATAATGAAAATCATTAAAATTAATTAAAATTAAATTAGCGATGGAATAAAATGGGGTTCAGTACGATAATGGTGCGTACGGTGCGGGAGGGCGTCGAACCTATAGTACGTTATTGCTATCGCTATATATTCGCATTACGGAACCACATTTAGCACTACAATACTAATATATGCCAATCGTTTGGATCGCTACATATTCCCATAGTATTTTCAATAACTATATATTTCGCTTATTTATTTCACATTAATCGCGATGTTTTAAACCGATTAATTGAATTAAAATATTTAATTCGTAAATTTTTTTAAAAAAAACATGAGCAAAAAAATGATAATAATAATAATATAAAATGTTTGATTACCGTCGTAGTAATAACAAACGCGTTTCTTGGTTTGAGCCGTCGATGACATATTAGTACTCAATTAAATATGAATTTTAAATAATGTAATAATAATTAAATATAAAATCAGTGCATATAAACAGTATTATTTAACGTTACCGCAAATATAACGCTCAATGAATATATGAGTCATTATATGGCGCATGAGATCATAGATGGCGGTCGTATCTATGATTGCTTTATCTATGTCTATATGGCTGGAATGATTTAGTGATGAAATTTAGTTTAATCGATGCAACATCTAAAGCAAGCGGTAATTGTTGGCGGATCTCGTGGTATCGGATTAGCTGTGGCCAACAAATTTGCGGTACTTATAGCTTTAATCGACGGTTACGGTATTGTAATTTAAATATTTACATGATATATGAATGGTATACAGATGTGCGGTTACAATGTAAACATAATGTCACAAAATGAACATAATGTGAAGTCAAGCGTACAAACAATTAGAAACGAATGCCAACGCAATTCAATACGTGTAAACATTAGCGGATTTGTGTGCGACGTTCGAAATGATGTTTCCGTTAATCAATCGTTTAAACAAATCGATAAAACGTTTGGTGATATCGAAGTGATGGTAAACTGTGCCGCAATTAACATCGATAGTCTATTGGTTAATGCTTCCAATGAAACTATTAATAGCATTGTCAATACTAATATATTGGGCACTATATTAACGTGTAAAGCCATTTTAAAACCAATGATCGCCCAAAGAAAAGGATCCATTGTTAATATTGGTAAATGGGATAATGTTTAGTAATATTTGTTGGAAAATTACGGTATCGCTATACTACCGTATGAAATCACTAACAAACAATAGGATTTGCTTAATAATTCATACTAATATTCATACTTTATTATTTCTAATCTAAATTTTTATCTTGAAACGAGTTTTTCTGTAAAGTATTCAAGTTTTATTTGCGAAATAACTTCAATGCGAAAACAAACGAATAGTATTTGAATTTGTTTGTTTACGGAGCACTTTTCAGTCACAATACACGAAATATATACCATAGATTGCTATATTGTTTTTTGATGCAAGTAAAAGTATCGCTCATTTTCCGTTAATCCTCGTACAGATATTTCTAATTAGAACGTGTAAATCATAAAAATTAAGTTATATTTACTTTATTCTCATATTCCACTGCAAACAGACAGACTGACGGACATTATTGGTTGAATCAAGGGTGCCCCAGAGTGTGCCGGTAACCCCCTCCAGACCCCCCTCTGGGACACCCTGGTTGAGTCCATAAACTTTACTTTCGAGAAAGTGAGCTAAAAAATTAAAGTTGAACCAATTTAGAGGTAATTTAAAGAATTCATGTGTTTCGTGGTGAAGAGAGGATTAATGATAGTGACTTAACTGATGGATTAACCAACAAATTTTAGCACATGTATTGTTATCACAATCGCAAATATTAATTGTTGGACAGATTATGCCTCTATTCAGTTTTATGTTAGAACTAGTGATTGAAAATTTAGCTCCATTAAAGTGGAACGTTAGTGGAATTTGAAAATAGCACCGGTAATGGAACGTTAGTGGAATGAAAAAAATGGAAATGTCCGTTAGCGGAACGTTAACCAATTTTTTGTTTCCGTTAGTGAGTTTTTAGTCTGATTTTCAAAAATTTTTAATTATCAGTTAATTTTTAAAAATATTTTACAAATTAAAATTACTCTTTATAATTAACAAATTATCCACATTTTCCGGGGATTATCTGCATCTTATTCTCATAAAAAATCAATTTAATTTTTTTATATAAATATTATTTTAAATTGATTTAATGCCTCAAATATTGGAATATTTTTACCCAACTTATTTATATAAAATAAAGTGAATAAAATTTTGAAATTTGAGATAATCGAAACTATTTTAGATTTTTATTTGTGAAACGTTAATGTGTGGAATATTAGTGGAATCGAAAAAAGGTACCGGTAATGGAACAGTAATGCTATCCGTATTTATTTTTTACCGTTAATTGAACGTTAATACTATTTTTGGGCGTTAATGGAACGTTTGTGGATTCTAAAATTTAAAAATTTTCAATCATTAGTTAGAACCAATAATGATTTAAAATTTACAATTACTTATCAAATATGTTTACTTTTAAATCACATTAAATTATGCAAATCGAACTTTATTCAAAATGTGTGTTTAATCTTTTCAAGTTTTATTATTTCAAGCGTGAAAAAGAAAATATAAATTTTTCATGAACTATTTTCTAGCTTGTATTATACGGACTGTATTTAAACGTTTATAATATCTAAAATATTTTTTTACGTTAAGCTTAGGAAGTATTATTGGTTTGACTGGAAATATTGGGCAATCAATATATGCGGCATCAAAATCAGCATTAATTGGATTTACTAAATCTTTATCCAAAGAAGTGGCTAATAAAGGAATATCTGTTAACTTAATAGCACCAGGTTTTAGATTATTAGTTAATATTATATCAAAATTAATGATTATAATTTAAAAAATTAAATTTCATGTATTTATAATTTTTCTGTTTACACTGTAATTAAGGTTACAGTAATTGTGTTTAAATTATAATTAACGTATACTTACTGTTTATTTGTATATTTACTTAGGATTTGTTTCAACTGATATGACGAGAAATATAAATGAAACATTTATTAACGAAAAAGTTCCACTTAAAAGAATGGCATTTCCTCACGAAATAGCAGAAGCTGCTTATTTTTTAGCAAATGCCTCTTATATTACGGGAGAAGTTTTAATAATTGATGGTGGCTTGCACTTAATTATTTAAATATTTTAATACAGCACAGTATAATGAACTTGTAATTTAAATTTAATTATCGTAAATAAAATATTTGAGTTGTTATATTTGTTATATTAAGTTGTTGTTATATTTTCCTAATAATCTTAATATTATTTAAATTTTTATCTTTCCAAAATTCAAATATACGGATTTGGGTATTCTGTCTGTCCGTCCGTCTGGTTTGCACTTTACATTAATTTTATGTTAATTAACGGATTTTGTTCTTTATGTTAATAAAGGGATTTAAACGATTTCTTATGTTAATTAAGGGATTTTAAGGTTTGAATTGCCAAAATATAGGGTCAGAAAGGCCATAAGTATGGTCAAAATGAGCATCAAAAAGGGTTAAAAATGACCACAATTTTAGTCAAAATGGTCAATTATCGGGTTGAATAGGCCAAAATTCGGGTCAAAAACGGGATAAAAACTAGAGCGAACATTATAAAGTGCTCACTTTGATTCAAATATAATTGAAGTGATTAGTTATGTGCATTAATTTAGTTAATTAGAAATTAATTGCATTTACTTTAGGCCAAAAGAAATAATTATATTGTTGCTTAACATTATTGAAAAACAATGAGAAAATTAAAATGAATAAAATTTTTAAAAAGTCTACAGACACACACACGAATCCCAAGTCCAATAGCTGACTTTTACAAAGTGAGCTAAAATAGTAAAATTAGGGAAATTGGCAAAAATATGGTGAAATATGGGAAAATTAGGCAAAAATGGTCAAAATTCTTGTCTAAGTTTCTGCCGCTATTTACTGTAATAAAGGATTTTTAGGCACAAAATAGGCAAAAATTTGGTTAAAACAGGCTAAATATGGTAAAAATTGCGAAAATTGAAGTGAAAATTTTTAGTGGCATCTGTCGCTTTTTGGCGGGTTGGCGGGTTTTTATGGTATTTTAATTTTAAGGGTATTTAAGGGATTTTCAGGCTCAAAATGGCCAAAAACTAAGATAATCAAGAAAGGCACATTCATAGTGAGCTCAATTTTTAATTTTGAAATTTAAAGCATTTTTTCTTAGTTATTTATTTGAATTCGTTTAATGATAAAGTAGTTTTGCTAACACACGGACAGACAGACAGACAGACAGACATGGACAAAAACAGTAGCTCTACTTTTATATAAAAAGAGAGCTAAAAATGTAAAAATTCGGGTTAAATTAACAAAATATAATTCAAGCGTGAAAGCGAAGCTAACCGAAACTAACTTTACAAACAAAGATTTTATGATAGTATCGATATTGTTTATTGATATTTATTTTCGGATAATTATTAGTTCCAAAACGTTTATTGTAATGCTATATTAAAGTTCATAATAAACAATATCGAAATGTGAAAATAACTTTCTCAGTACTTTTTTAAATAAGTAAACAAAACGGTTCAAAATAGATTTTGATTTTTTAAAAACTTATACAAAATTGGATCAATAAATGGGTGGTAAGCTTACAAATATTTTAATTAAAGGGACATTAATACGTAGTTATAACTATTTGATTGGAATATCTTTGTATTAATGCATTGCGGAATTCACGTAATGTATTGTTAATTTAACGTTTATCATAAAGTTTAGACGAGACATTCAAAACATTTAACGGATAGACATCTACTGGTAAACAAAAATATTATTCTAAATGTTTTCCTTTTCCGTTTGAGCTGAAGCTAAAACGTTATTAAGGTTTTATCTGTTCATCAATTAAAACCGTTTTAAATCAGTTACAACTTTAATAAAAAATGGTGAGTTAACACATTTATTTTACCACAATATTTAACTCAATTTTTAAGCGGTTTTAATCGCAAATTAATAAATGTTGATAAATGTTAGCGAGTGACACGTGTTTGCGTTTTCGGCAACTGTTTCCAAATGAAATTCTTAATTATAATTTTAATTTTGTTGAATAGACATCATATGCAAAGCCTGACCCGAATAAACCTGGCGTTGAAGATAGTCAGGTCCAAATCCATCGCATTAGAATTACGCTAACGAGTCCTAATGTGAAGAGTTTGGAAAAAGGTATACACAGTTATATTATTAGTCACTATTTAAATGAGACATTTTTAATACACAATTATATTAATATTATGCGTGTGTTATGTTGTATAATTGATTACAGTGTGCACTGAGCTAATTAAAGGCGCGAAAGACAAGAAACTGCAAGTTAATGGACCCGTAAGACTTCCAACTAAAGTTCTTCGGATTACAACTCGAAAGACTCCGTGCGGCGAAGGATCGAAAACTTGGGATAGGTTTCAAATGCGGATTCATAAACGAGTGATTGATCTGCGCAGTTCTTCGGAAACCGTTAAACAGGTTACTTCCATAAGTATAGATCCTGGTGTTGATGTTGAAGTCACTATCGCTGATCCTTGAATTATAATTGTTTATAACTAATAAAATGTCATTTTGATCAAAGTTAGACTATTTATTTCGATTATAACCATATTTAACATTAGTTATAAAATTTTTACAAATCATATAACACCGAATTAGTAATTTATTAATACTGTATATCTAAATAATACTCTTATAGATCTTAAGTTGATAATCGAAAGGTAATATTTTTAATTAATGGTATGCACAACCCTAACGTTAATACTGTTAAATTAGATTTTAAACAATTAGGACAACAGTTTTACAATTCATTGCAGAAATTTATGGTATTTTGTTTTTAAATTTGTTCTTCTAATGTAAATAATTCGAAACAATGATTTTTGATTCGCAATCATTTTAGGTTGAGATTGCTTTTAAAAATGTTTGGAGGAAAAAACTTTTTCAGTCTATAAGTAAACATGAAACTTAAAATGCTACGGGTATGGTAAAAAAAATAGATTGCGAATCAAAAATAATGTAAATATAGAATGGAAAAATACATTTTAAGTTATTATTATGCTAAATCGTCTTCACCGACGCTTTGCAAAAGATAGCTTTTGTATAGCGCTTGCCTTCTCTTCATAACATTGTTGATAATTATATCCCTCTTTTGTATGAGATAATTCCTTTCCTTTCGCGGAATAGTGGACGACAATTGTGCACACCATTTCGCTAATATTATAAAAATAGTGGCCATTAGTGCAGTGACAATAAGCGCGTGAATATGGTATTCACGCGGCAATGCAGACCAAAATGTATTAACGGGATGTAAATAGACTTTGAGCACTTCCAATGAATCAGATCCGAGCAGAGATTTTAACAAACCAGAAGTAGAACTGGTGGCCAAATAATTGAGTAATAATATAAGTGGTATAAAAATACCAACAATTCCTAAAACAAGTCCACGAACACTAGCTCTTAGATTAGCTGATCTTTTAGTGCTATCGTTATCGAGTTTAGCATTAATGAGTTTAACAATCTGTTGAGAGTCTTGTTCGAGAGTATTGAGCGTGTTTTGTATGGTATAGTTAATTGTCTTTTCGATGGCAGCGCACACCTCTTCGATTTGGTTAACACAATGCGTTTGCTTAATAACATCATGTATGGGCACATAAATGGCTGGCATATCAAAACCACATTTATTCAGACCTTTTCGTTTGCATAATTCCTGTACGATTTGCATCATTACTTTCTGTCTGTCGCTCTCAGTTCCCGCTTCATCCGCTTTAGACAAGTAAAATCGCATCCTTTCGTTATGCTTTTCGTTCAACTTTTCAACTAAATTCAAAGTACGTTTGCATAAAGCCTGACCTATTGGATCGAAAAACACGAATATCATGTCCGCTAAGTTTCCCAACCAAAGTATTGCTTTGTCCACGTCGTACGGGTAATACATGTCTCCGTCCACGAGACCAGGCGTATCGATAAACGTCACTAAATTAAACTTATTCTCTTTTGATGGCGATATTTCAGTGGAAACATAATCCATGACACCATTAATCTTTTCGATTGTTTTCAAGTGGGGATACAAGTGAAGCGTTGCCTGTCCTGCCAGAGACTCTCTTCGTTTACCACTCGTCACAAACGTGAAGCCTTGCGTCTCAATCGCGACACCAGTTTTCTGAACGTTTTCTTTGATATACCAATTAATAAAAGTGCTTTTGCCGGCAGAATGGTTACCAATTAATAGTATCAGTATCTTTCTTCGCGGCGCCAGGAAATGTAAACCAACTTTCTGTCCAATAGTTATTAAACCATTATCGCGATCCGTGTATAACGAGTGAGATTCGCGCAAAATGTTTTCGTTAACCGATAGTTCTTCGCGCGACTCTTCCATCGATGATTTCGGTGTTGTCTTACTTTTACGTCTAGACATTAACAAAATCTTGATTATATATGTTTAGTGGATAATACTATTAAGATATCACTAGTAAACTTGAAATGCTTTTAAAATAACCGGTAAAATTGAAATTAAATAAATTAAAATAAGATAAAAAATGAGATTAAAAATAGAGAGTTTTCAATATAATGATTGTTATCAAACTTGCATTTAAACAATTAATGTTTGTGTGACAACCAGTGTGTCACACAATTGTTCGACTCTCAACTCCCTTAACCTTTAAACACATTTCATAAATATCTAAACGCAATGCTTTCATAACAGCCCTCATTGTTCCCCACTCTATAACTATTGCTTAAGTGCTTTGTTGCATACTTATTAATTTGTGACGTGAATTTAAAATAGCATTTAATCGTTTGATGATACAATAGAAATTGCTATCCATTAAAATAGGGGATTTATTATAATTAGTCGTAAACTTTTTCTGTTGAATAACTCCTTATAATTCACGAAATTAAACAGCCAATTAAAGTTACTATTCTAGAGAAAAATCATAAGCTCAAGTTGAAGGGACACCTTATGCTGAAGTTAAAGCACACTACTTTGATGTTATTGCCATACAATATCAATTATTCATTTCAATTATTCATTATTCATGAAAATATTAATAGAATTAGAATTATTTTATACTTAATTAGTCTAATTGCCTAAATTAATATTATAAGCTACTTTTAATATGATGTTGAGTTTAGATTTGACAGTTATAATATTCAACTCTACATTTAATATTTAACTTCAATATTTATTTCTGAAAAGTTCATTTGTTTTATTAGACTCGGTTTTTGATACATTAACAAAATTATTGTAACTATATTTGCGATAAAAACGGAATTTTAGTAATAATCAGATCTAAAGTAAGAATTTTAGTTAAAAATTAATCTAATTTAAGATCACTTTCTGAAAATAATTTAGCGTGGATTCGAGAACGTTATGAATTAATTATCTGTTTGTTTGTCAGTCAGTAAGTCTCGTTTTACGCTCATCTCTATTATATCACGTAAAATAGTGATGATTGGTTTATTCGGTACGCGACCAACCAATAGGAAAGCGAGACGTTACGCATTTAAATAGTATTTTGATTTGTTTTGTGTGATTCATATATGCATTTATTTACAATTATTTGTTATTTTAGTTAATTTAATTATCAAAAAATGAGTGAATGGGATTTTGTGAAAAACTGTAAACCAAATTTTGAAATTTATGTCGACAACGAACAGAGCAAACAAAGCGCCCAAAAGTATGTTAATTTTGTCATTAAGAAATATCACGAGACAGTCATTAAATATTTATACACAAAATTCGACTCAATTCGAATTACAGTTTAAAAATTTTATTGTTGTTTTTGTTAATACGAAAATTACTATAATATTATAGGCCATTCGAGAGCAATGCGGTTAAATTTCGTAAGAAAAACGAACAAAGTCCACCATTAGCGCGATTTGAAAAACCAGATCCGTTTAAAAAATACGTGTTCGATGAGAAAAAAATTTATTTTGGTGGACACGAGTTTTCGTTCGAAGAAATTCGGGGAAGAAAATGGTTGGCTGCTAAAAACAGAGAGTTAGAAGATGCCAGAAATCGTAAATTGGAGGAAGAAGTGTCGCAATTGCGACAACAAGTTGCGCTTTTATTGATTCAACAGAAAAACGATGAAAAAGTAAAATTAACAAAAGAGATATCGTCGTCATGTAATACTGCGCAAATGAAAGCCACGTCTCCAGCGCCTACTGTTTCGAGCGCCGAAACAAGTTCCGCAAAATCAATATCTAATACTTGCGAAAGTAAAGGCGAAATAATGAGTATGATTAGAGAGTTATGGAATGGAACGCTTGCTAATAATGAAGAACAAATTGGAACTGTGAAGCCTAACGCTATCATTCCTCCAGACTCTCAGAAAAATCACAAAATTTTAATATATTCGGATAATAATAATGGCGAAGAAAGGGTTGGTTTAGGAAAGAAACGTTTAGAAAAGATAAGTGATAAGAATAATATAGAAAAGAAAACGGATGACGAAAATGAAAATGAAAATGATTGTGTTTATGATGCTTTTTCGATCGCAATGCCTAAAAATGAGGATGAATTTGTTGCATTATGTGCCACACAATCGACGCCAATGGTTGACAAACGTGTGAGAAAATTGATTGATGTGGCGGTCATTAACAATACTATTAATTGCAACAATAATGTTAACTTTGTTGGAGGAATGACTGCCAAATTAAGTCCTATTGTGGAAACCAGTAGAGAATATTATAGTAAATCGTCGTCATCTTCTGGAACAAATAGTACTAAATTAAGTAATCGATGTCGAAGTAGTCGTTCAGAAAAACACTCCCGGAATATGAATGCTTAGATTTTTATATTCACAAATATTATATGCTTTATTAAGATTGCGTTCATATTGAAAATCATAGCAATGATACTTAATGATTGATTGCAAAAGTTTCGACGCGTTATTTTACTAACAAACGTAAATATTATGTTTTTGATTTATTTTTTTGGATTGTTCTCTACACTATATTTTTGCTCTTATTTCACATTACCATAATTCATTAACATTACGCTTATATTATATACATTAATTTTTCTATCAAATAAATAACATTAATGAAAATGAAGAGCAAAATAACTGTAATAATTATCTCAATACCGTATTACCTGACAGTTAACGACATGTCGCTATAGTGTGAGATACCGTATCTGTCGATAGACCTGTCGTAAGCTATTTTTCTATTTTCCTAAGTTCTGGTCCTTTCACACTATAGCGACATGTCGTTAATTGTATGATCTAAAATTAGCTTATCATTGATATGCGAAACTAAGATGTTTTTAGAATAATAAGCAAATGTAGAAACACTAATAAATATGCAATTTTTTATATAAAATATATATCTATAGAAATATGAGAAACGTATCACTCATTTAATGAAATTTTCATTAAAATATTGTAATCATATATAACATATTATCTCGCAGTACTCGCGCGCGAATAAGAAATTTTCGTGAATTGAAAAAACATATTTTACTCGCGCGCACGAGTAAAGTGAATTTTTTGAAACGCATTATACGCTTACTCGTGCATTATCTTCGATACTTTGAATAGTGGTTAACCAACTTTGACCTGAACGTGAGTCAGATTTGTTTAAGAGTTTGATTTTGGTAACCAGCTCTTCAAAATCAGCTTTCATTTGATTGTACCGTATATTGATATGAATATGATATGTATATGAATTGTTCTATCTGTTCCCACTCTGCAATCATTTGGAACAATTGAAACATTTTGAATAGCAGATTTCAAAAATCAATTCTTAAGCAAAACGGTTACGCGTTTCCTGAGTAAACTGCTGTTAAATTTTACTAAATTTGTTAATTAACGGTTAAAATTTTGTTTTGCGCGAGTAAGCGATTTTTGGCAATTAAAATTTCAAGTCTTACTCGCGCGCCAGTAAAATGAATTTGTGGGTAAAAATTAATCAATTTTCGCCACTCACGCGCGCGAGTATTGCGAGATAATACGTTACATCTCACAACTCATCGAATTAGCATTATTTAGATCTAAAATGAAAGTGATTCGTAAGTTTTTATAAAAAATTATTTTTTTAAAATCTAATTGAGTTTATTCAGTTTATAAATGTTTACAAAAACACAAGTTATAACTTATAGTTACAATTAAAATCAAAATAACTGAAAAATGTCTGCAATTTGGGAAATGAAAATTAAGGAACGACTTTATTGAAAAGCGTATCCTTTATGATTTGGGACATTAAACCATGAATAACTTCAATCGTAGTTTTACAGCTATCTTTGGTAGCTCTCGATAATTTGTCTTCGGTTCGTTTTTCGTGCGGATCTAAACCTAACATAAAGCCTCCGCGACCTAATTGTGTTTCTGAATGCTCTAATTTATCGGACAAATCAAATATTTGACCAGTAGTGTAATCGGCATTCTGTAAGAACAATCAAATATGATTATAAATTAGTAACTACGGTATGTTGAAGTAACCCATATTTATTCTTACAGTAATCAGACTCGAAGAGCTGAGAGTGTGAACCCAATACTTATCCCATAGTGAGTCCAGTAGTCTGTGATCGAGCGATGATTTGAAGTAAGACACCTCTAATGAATAGTATTGTTTGCAATGCACTCCAAAATCTTCGATTTTATTCAATGGTATCGTTTGATACTCAGATGGGCCCTCATCTGGAGGCTTATAGCCTTTGGGATAAGTGCGAAACGCGCCTAAATTCACTTTACCTGCAGATATAGTGCGAACTGGATCTATGACTATAGCCACGAATGGTTCTTGAAATTGTTGATTAAGCATTTGAGTGCTTACATCGATGCCCGACAGCCAACAACCATAACCGGGATGTGAATGATACCAACCAATCACATTCTCCAGTCTTCCCACTTGTTTAGCACTTTCAGTATAAGCAGCCATATACTCATAAGCCTGTGCCTGAGCGTTCACTCGAGTCTCTGTTCCCTCCACTGGTAACGCGAATGAGTCCATCGCTATCATCGTGTTTGCGTCCACTTTTCCCAACAGAAGTCCCATTACCTCTAATGTTCCACCGCTTCTGGCATGCATTACCATTTTAAGCAATGCCAGCGCAGATATTCGGATATCTTTGAAATAATGCGCACTAAAATATAAGTTGAATTAAACGTTAAATATTTGATTATCGAGTTGTTTATGGTTAGTGTCATACTCTTTATCCCATGGTTTAGCTGTCAGGATATCTTGTTGTTGTTTACGATTATATTTATATATTTCGTCAATACTTTGAACGTTCTCCACATTGTTAGCCAATTCCCACGAATTTTGAGCCATTCTTGTACCCATTATTATTATTTCAGTTAATTTTCAATCAAATACTGTAATATTAATATCGACAATCACTTACAAATCAATCCACAATACAATAATATGAACGCATGCGCCATATCTCACAGATTCGCATAAATAGTTCACGCAGTTGTGACAACTAGAGACCTGCGGTAATATATCATGCAAATTAATAATGTATATCCATTCCGCGTGCCTCATTTCCCCATATCATTTATCCGCGCCGCTCTATTTTATTTTGAAATTATTTTGAAAGCATGTTAAGTCTTACATTAAGCATATTAAACATTTTTGATGTTTAACTGACTTGAATACTAGTTTGTCTCCTACAGCACTCTATTGTTTACTTACATTATTGCAGAAATGAAAGTAAGTGGCAAAATAATGTAACTATTGTATGTTTTTAGTTAAACGCTTTGCATTAGACTATGAAATCGTGAAAATTTTAAGGCCCGAGCCCGATGCAAGCCCGACAGACTTGAGCCCGAGCCCGACAAAAGCCCGATAAATTTT
>JAQIXJ010001550.1:0-19997 GCA_034700185.1 Phthiracarus laevigatus
TTTTGTTGTAAAAAATATAATTTTTAAAATTATAACCTATTCTTTAAAATGTTACTGTACAACAATAATAAACAAATACTAATTTATAATAAAGAATTAAATCAACTCAATTATTCGAAATTATATTTACAACATTGATGTTTGATAAAAAAAAAGAGTTTCATAAAGTGATTTTAAAATATTATTTCGTTAACATGAAAATATATTGGAGCGTGAAAATTGTTAAGTTTACTATCGTATACTGTACAGTATAACTTATTGTTTAAGCCTACACACTAGCAATGATTTGTTTACAACATTTAGAAATTAAAACTTTTTATATATAATTAAAAGCGTAACACACGCTAACGTTATATACTAATATTAGTCAGTTATGCTTTCACTAATGGTTATATAAAAATATGAACGCTAGAAATGAAAATGCAGTAAATGTTTTCTAAAAATTGATTTAACTGTTAAATTATATATTCATTTTTTTAACATAATCCGTATTTCATTTTTAGTTAGAGTAATGTTTTATGCACTAATGAAAACAAAAATATCCAAAAAGTAGTGGTAATAATATTAATGCTCTTATTCTATACTGTATTGTGGGTATAAAAAACCAGACGAAACCTTTGAAATATTTCTCATTGATTTCTATTTTAAACATTAATATGAAAGACTTGATATTTTTAAAAAATAAAATTAGTGCATATAAATTGATATTATTTCGTAATGCGCACTGATATCAAGTAGAGGTGGAAAAACTTTAAAAATGAGTCCCGTTTATTTTAGGTAGTATTCCTGTACTGTCCCGTCCTGTTTTAGGAAATATTCAGTCCCATCCTATCCCGAAGCTATTTTAATTTTATCGTT
This sequence comes from Phthiracarus laevigatus, assembly GCA_034700185.1. Classification (NCBI taxonomy): domain Eukaryota; kingdom Metazoa; phylum Arthropoda; class Arachnida; order Sarcoptiformes; family Phthiracaridae; genus Phthiracarus; species Phthiracarus laevigatus. The sequence goes on from JAQIXJ010001550.1 coordinate 859, forward strand.
ATAAAGCTGTCAGAAAATTGTATAAAAATTTTTGTCTAAACTTTCGTTGATAAAAACTCATTGCTGCGATATAAGATAAAACAAATCATTTTATAGAATTGTTTGTAATAAAATTGAAAAAAATTAAAATTCGATGATGTTTGCGCACAAAAAGCTGATCATTTATAGACTTTTGGGATTAAGCCAACGAATTTTACAATCCCATCCTGTCCGGTACTTACATGGTACAATCCCGTCCGGAGAGAACCCGTAAAAATTTTCTAAATCCCGATCCTGTCCTGTCCCGTCCTGATATTTTTTCCATGTCTAATATCAGGCAGTGTATTATCCTTTAAATCGTATTTATGGCATTTGAACATAAATTGGTAATTGAAGATAAAATGTTTGCATAAAATCTCTTTGATATTTGTTGGATTTTTTAGCCCAATAATTTGTAGCAAAGCTGCTCATTTTAATATATATTTCACGATTTGTATTTTAGTTATTTTTTCATTTTTAAGATAAGTTAACAAACAAACTATTGTTGCTATGAATCTTTCTATTATTGCTCGTGGATTTATTAACAAAAACGCTAAAATGTTTTTAAAAAATTTTAAAATAATTTGCTTCAATTATTATATTTATTTCAATCTTAGTTTGTTTACTACAATTTTTGAATAGTTTAGCTATAAATATGGATTTGGTAATGCCTTTCCGTCGGTGCCCGTCTTTTTATTAATTAAGGGATTTTGTTCTTTATATTATTAAGGAATTTACATATTTCTTATGTTAATTAAGGGATTTTCCGTTCAAAATGGACATAAAAAGGGCCCAAACTAGGTCAAAAATCAGTTGAAAATCTGGTTTAAATAAACTGAGGTTTAAATTTTAATCTGCTGCTATTTGCTCTAAAAAAAGAACTTTAAGGCTCAAAATGGGCGAATTTCGAAAAAATTGCCAAAACTAAGGTTTAAATTTCAGTGGGATTAGCCATTATTTGACCGTATTTAAGGGGTTTTCTTTCTCAAAATGGGCAAAATTCTGCAAAAATGTTCAAAATTAAGGTTTAATTTTTTTGTGGCATCTGCCACTATTTAAGGGATTTTCAGGTTTAAAATGCCAAAAATCAGGTTAAAATGATAAAATATAATTCAAAACTTAAGTGGCATTTGCAAAATGAGCGGTAATAAATTGATTTGATCTGGATTTAATTAGCATATGCAGCTATTTGCGGTAGTATATTATAGAACACCGATTACGGTGGCATATGCCGTTTTAACTTTTTAGCTTATAACAGAAATTCCTATAAAAAATGTTAATTAATGGTTAGGAGCGAACGATGCATATACTAACTGAAACTAACTTTTACAAAGTCACATACCGTATTATGACCGTATTGATCTTCAACACTACTTAAGTTATTATAATATTAAGGCATTGAAAATCGTTAATTAACGATTGCTAGAAAATATAATGATTTCTATTAAGAACAAGTTGAGAGGTATTGTTATATCCGAATAAGTAAATTAATAAATTATCCGATTAAGTAAATTTAAAATGATAAAAATTCTGTTTTTTCTTTAGTAAAATCATCGATATATGAATTAAATATCTCTCGAAATATCACCCTGAATTTTCTTCTATTAATTTCAATTGTTGTAAAAAAATTTCAAAGTAAAAAAGCTATATTTTAGAGATAATAAAAAATAATTTTGTGTAATACTAAAAATATGCATTATAACTCATTTTTTGGCTAAAATGTTAAAAATTTTTCGGATGATTTATCAAACGATTTTACATGCTTTTTTATATAAATATTAATAAGCTTTATATTTTATACCCTTTTTCCTAACGATTTTCAATGCCCCAGTTATTATAAAGTGTTTCACTATAAAGTAAATAAACGATTTCTTTTTTATAGAGAGTGATATTTTGAGGCCTATTGTGGTAACGGAAAAAATTATAATTTTTTTCGCTCCTTATTTAATTTCTTATTTTCTATTTGCATGTTTTTTCGAAAAATATTCATAATAATAGCTGGAATTTCTACATTGTACACAATTCCGTTGTATATATGTTTATGCCCTCAGGAACTATAAACAATATTAAATGATAGTAAATAAGGAGAGCAACCTTTCCACTAAGTGTATCTTACAGTATACGCATTGCAAAATGTATTGTTGTGAACAAATGTAACAATTACTGGTAGTAATGTTGTTTGTAATACATAAATAGAGTCGTCAAATTCAACAAAATCCTTGTTTTTATAGGAAAATGTTATAATTGATAGAATATCATATGTGCACGAATCATACGAAACCAAGTATTTTGAGCGCTATTTATTGTTCCTGAAAATCCTGAATTTTTGTATTCAAGTTATTTATGAAAGCTACGTGTTATTTGGATCTTCCAGGATTATTGTTTGGTTAAACTAAACTTTTTAAAAAACTGGTTAGAAAAACTTAGTTTATTAGATTTCCAACTCAAAACAACATTTGCGCTACATATGTATCGCAAGATTTTTCTCTCATTGTATATATGATGACTTGTTTAAATCGAATATTAAAAAGTGTTTAATCTTTAAATAAAATAATTTTATATAGACTAATAAAGAAAATTTAATTTTCCTAAATAATCCTGAATTTAAAACTTTTTCCTTTTTCCAGTCCTGAATTAACTATGTTTTTATTCCTGAAATTGATAACTCTAGTAATAAAATTGTTTTTTATTTTGCCATGATTTTCGAAACAAATCTCAAGTTTGTTCTTTTTATTTATTTTCATGCGAATCGTATTATAAATAACGTTTACACTAACATTTAATTATGTTTTAGATATTCTATTATTTATATGATAGATAATTCACTATATTTTAATTTTTAATTCCAATGTTTAATATTAATTGCATTTTAATATTTAAAAGATTGTTATTATTGCATGTTATCGTTAAACTATGGATTATAATATTCTATGAGCAAAGAAAGTTGAAGAATTTATTTAGTTTCAAAGAATAATTTTATGAGAACAGCAGTGAAATTTCTAAAATAGTTTATTGGAATATTTACATAAAAATATCTTAAATTAACTGTCTTAATAATAGTTTTAGAATAAAACAAAGTCGTCGAGCTTATGGATTTGACCAGTCTATCTGTTTGTCCGTCTGTCTGTGCGCAGTCTTATATTAATAAAGGGAGTTTATTAATTAGGATATTTCTATCATGGGTTTTAGAACTAATATGTTATGTATTTTCTTGTGAAAAGTGAGCTCTCTATGAATGTATCGTGAATTGTTTTTATTTGCATTTTGAATTTGAAAGACAGCATCGCAACGAATTTTACGAAAATGAAATACATTACAACAAATGTTTATAATATTATTTTAAGTTTTCTATTAAATTATAGTTCTTACAAAAATATTTAAATACTAATTAAATTAATTGTAATTTTAAATTAAAAGCTAAGTATTAATGTTTTCAGGAGTTTTCATCAAGCGGTCTATCGTTGAGTTTGCCAAATTCATCGCCAATTATTATCAAAAAGGATTTACTTCTGTCTCCATTATCGCGTATCGCGAAAGGCGTTCAACATTTTGGAATCAATATAAAGACCGGAAATGGTGGCCAAACCAATACAGAGATTAGTCTCGCAAATAAACAGATGCCATCAGACGCGGACTCCGACTATAATCAATTGTACAAAAGAAAATGCGAATCGAAATCAAATATTATTGAGTTATAATGTCTCCTATTAAGTGCATAGTATTTAATTAATTGTTGTTTATATATCGTTACGATATTTATGATCATTTTTATTAAGTTTTTAATTATAAATGTGATATCATTTCATACTTTTTAAAGTAATTGAATTTTTTAATTAAGCGTTTTTTAAAATCAAAATTGATTTGAATATATTTAAATATTCATTTGCTTGTTTTCTAGTCGTTATTATTATTATTATTATTAAATATTTAAATTTTTTTGATTACGTTATAAACTTTTCGTTATCCGCTTAATTATGTCCATTTGTGTTTTAAATTTGTTTTATTCTTAATTGTATTTAATGGATATGATGTCATGTTTATTCGTGAAACAACTGAAATCATAACTGCAGCTATAATACGTAAAACACGTTTAGCTGCTGTGTTTTACTTATGACAGCAAACATGAGATAATGTTGTTTTATTGTAACAATTTTAAACGTTAAATTTTTTCCTAATTCCTTAATTTTATTAAAGTTTGAAAGTCATTTTGTTAATGTTTTCAGTCTAAATATATTTTTTAAATTTTTCAAATTATCGATTTGTTAAATTTGTTTAAAGTGTTGTGAAGTTATATAAATTATTCATTATTATAATTGATTTTACTGTCGGTTTAATCCAAAAAATTCATTATTGATTTTATGTAATTGTTTAACGTGTTTTGGTTTAATATATCGTTGATGATGTCATTCCAGAATGTTATAAATTTTTAAATCACTTTATTTCATTGAATGTAATTATGAAAGTATTGTTGAAAGTAAAACCATACATAAAGCCAAATCATATGAGTAAATAAAAACAAAACATACAATACAATTCAGTAATATTTGAGTAGATATACGGTACTTATTGGTACACTCATTACAGAGATTAGATGAATCGCTATCGCAATTGTCGATATAATAATGCATAATAAATATTATCGAAATAAATTTATATTCAAAAAAAATATTTACCGTTTATCGGAATTAAGTAATTAAATTTTCAAAGTTAATTTAAAAAAATAGCCATTAATATGCAAGTTATTATTGGGGTTTTTATAGCTTTGAGAAACGCATTCAATTCGATTTAATTTAATAACTCCGCTAAAATTCACGCAAATAGAGTCATTCTTTATTTAACTTTTGTTGATTATTTTTTTATTCTAAATGATTCAATACGTTTACATTGTTTTCCATTAGTCAAACCAAAAATATAACAGTATTTAAATTTGACAACAACTACCAGCAAAATAAATAGATTTTAAAATGTAAAGCGATCCTATATATCGCTGAAATGCATCTCACGAGTCAAAAGCTCACTAAAGCTTTACACACATTTTAGACACAAAAATATTGTACACAGTATTGCTATTAAACAATTGGTATTTATTGCAAAACTTTTTCGTGTACACTGTTTTTCTACAAAAATATCAAAAAGTGTTGTAAACTAACGTTAGTTTTCATAAAAATGTAACATAAAACTCTTAATATATATATATATATTTAATGTATTATACGAACTCTATATTAGTATTTAATGCTAAAATCTAGTTATCCAATGCATAGTATACTTGTATTTTTGAATTTTTATTTCAAATAAATATGACATTTTCTTGTATAGTTAAATAAAAATGTTTATCGTGTTTACTATTCACTAGTCTTAAGTGTTATGAGATAGTTTTCCGTTCGTTTAACGTTAAGGTAAGTGAACTCATTATTACAATGTGTACGAGCGTCGCATTTGTTTTTAATTATAATTTATAATAAATTAATATGAGACAAACGAAATAAATTAATAAATTAACTCATTAAAATGTGGGAGAAACGAAATTTCCATTCGACAAATATATTATAGATTATAATCGTAAGTATAAATGAATGGAAATCTAATGTAAAAATTCCAATTCTACACGCTATAAATATTATTTGATTTTAATTATGGGCCGATAAACATATTATGCAGTTTAGCTATTATAGCAGAATAATATTAACCCGACACAGATAACAATTTTTAAGTATAAAATGCTTTCAGTTTATTATGTTATCGCACATAAAAGATTTATCTTAAAGACGTAAAAAAGTTTGAAAATACTTGAAAAGTAAAAAAAGTAACAAAAATGGAAAGTTGTGAAACTACACACACAATCAAATTTACTTATGCTTTATATATAAAATAGATAGGAAAGTAGATAAGGAATTCAACGCAAGTTCGTTATTATCGGAAAACTTAGAATAGTATCCTATTATAATGATAAACCAACGTTGACGTTGAGGTTAAGCTTTAGGGACATGTGCTTTGAAGTTATTGACGCCTAATACATATTTAACTTATTCCTCTGAATTTTTTTCTCATTTCAACAAACTTTTAATATTTTTTTGCATAAAAAACTTTTGAATATAAATTGGACAAACTGCGTAGTAATTTCCAAAATTTAACAAAATTTGATTCATTATAAATGTTTAATGTTTAGTGAAATAGTTATGAAATAACGTTTTTAATCTCATTCTAGAATTTAATATCTGTAATTTATAAGTCTTAAATTTAACAACGAGTTTTATTACGACTACGTTTAATCAAATTGAATGAGCATCAAACACTAAACCCCGATTTTTCTAATGAATAATTTAGCAATGATTGTAAAATCTTTTCATTTTCACTAAACAACGTAATTTAATCTAAAACCGTAGTGTGCGGTACTTAGAATTTAGTTTCCATTGCTCTAGAGATATTTAAAATGTTTTTCGTTAGCTGTTGGGTAAGCGATTGAAATCAAAATCATTAGAGCGCAAACACACCATTTTTTGAATACCCGAAATAACTAAAGTACAGTACAGGCATATATGCAGGTATGTTTCCAAACGCCTATACAATTTATCTGTTAAAAGCATATATACTTTAGCTTATTTAAGATAATTGATGTTTAAGATTTTAGTTATCGCGATATACTTTATTGAATCATACAGTAAACCTACGTTGTCTGGTTGATGTCCATCAACCAAACCTACGAATATTCACCAATCAGGTTAAATTAAAATTGACACAATTGTGAATTGAAAAGTGTTTACTAGAATATTTAATTATTTATAAAAAAAATTGTTTGTTGTGATCGCAAATTCCTAGCATAGCTGATAAGTACGTGAACTGTCTCTAATCAGACCGCTAAAAGAAACGATGCAAACTAATAATAATGAAATACAGGAACGAAAATTCATTATAACTTTGTTCTACCTTTAATTATATTAAAAACAGAAAAAAATGTGTAGCATGTTTACTGTTTACGCGCGAAACTGTAAACACGATATAATCATACCATTAGTTCAATCAATTTTCATTAAATATTTTCCTGCATCATAACTATTTGTCATTCAAATTGGAAAATTGTAAATCCGTCGATTTAAGCGATAAAATATAGATGTTTATACATAAAACATTGATCTCAGGAATATAAATAAAATTCTACAATCCTGTTCTGTCCAATATTTTCATTTGATAATCTGGTTCTGATAAATCTGTAGTTAAAATTTTGTTATTCTCGATCTTATCCATTCTTTCCTGATTTTTTTAGTGTCTACTCGCAAATATAATAGTTGCTATGAGTTGAATTATTCAAATTTTAGTTTCTCTATTTAACTTAATTTTTATAACTATGTATTATCTCCAATATATTACTGTAATAATGTAGGGATATAAACAATCCCAATGACATTTTTTAGATTTTGTTCTAAATAAAAATATTCTTGATTTATAATTTTCCTCAAATCGTTTATACATCTTTTTGTTTTTCATTAAAATTTCACTAATATATATGAAAATCCAAAATTACTAACCCATAAAATAACATTACTTAATAAATAGTAAATATGGGGCAGTTTTTATTCCAAAAAAGCTTACGCTCACGTAATGGTTTTCAATGCGATTGTTTGCTATAAGTTAACTTTTTGTGTATTGCAAGAAGAGCTTATGCGTAGGGCTGCAGCGCAGAAAACGTGTGCGCAAAACAGCGAAGGCAGCGAGAAATTGTTATCCCAAAAGTAGCAGTTGGAGAAAGTTTTTTAGTACAACCATTGGAAGTGATAACCACGGCTATCATACAATTGTCATCCATATATGTAAAACTAACTAAATAATTATTAGAATTAAAAAATAAATACTGATTATCATAAGCTGATCATTTAATAAGCTTAGCTTATCACCACAAATGTACAATTTATAGAAAAATATAATCTATTCAGAAATATAGCGAATTTAATATCGAAATAAAACTGGGTAATAAAAAAACACGGCATATATTGTTGTACATTATAGCTTAAAATATTAGCGAAAATTTTGAAAGTGGAATCAAAAGGATATTTTTGAAAACTATGACACCAGTTGTGGAAAGAATCACATATATTACTTTTCATCCGAATATAAACAGCAGAAATGCTTCATCATATTCGACGTACACGACAGTGAAAGTATTTCTTTTAATGGCAATCATTTTCTACGCATCAGTATATTGTGAAGCTGGACCAAAGAGGAGACGTTCGCTCGGAAAACTTCAAGTAAGCGCAAAATTGTTGCCAAAACTATAAGTTACTTTATAAACAGTTTTAATATTAGGAAATATCGATGATTGCTTAATTTGTTAATTTATCCTTACGTGCCATATCTATTTTTTAAAATTTTATAATTTATTTATATGATTTTATTTGCTTTTCAATGCTATTCATATAATCCAAGAGTTGAAATATCATAACCCATTTCTATGAAAACGAAAGTTGTGTTACTTTCTTTTATTATTATTATGATTGCGCTTGTTTTGTGGCACAATCATAATATATCATACCATATATCTTATAACGCAAAAGCGAATAATTTGGTTAAACAATTTGTAAATCAAGTTATGCTGTAAATCAATGTAAAATTCTGTTTCAGCGCACGTCTTTCGCGTAATAAACTAAAGTTTTTGATTGCTTAACATTATAAAAGTTATTCCCAAACATAAAAACAATGGAATTATTAAATTTAAGCATAGAATATACTATTAAATAAGATAATAATTTTAAGTAAAAATAAAACTAAAATTAGTACTTGAAAATTTCGTTGCTTTATCATTATGTGGAATGTTAGTGGAATTGGAAATTAACTCAAGTAATGGAATTAAAACAAAAAATTACGGTAAATGTAATGTTAGTGATTTTTGGTATTATTTTAAATAAAAATTTAAATGATCTATTTGTTAGCCATTAAGCTTTTTCAATATTTTCAAGCTGTTATATAAATTAATTTTTAACAAACGAAATTAATCGACATTTTCCGGGAATAATCTGTATAGTAACTCAACAACTCTAACGGCCCTATCACTCTCGCTAACATGTCATTTTGATTGAATTCGAGATGCGGGAAGAGCTTAAATTTTTTCTATTGATATTAGCAGTGAAGCGTTAATGAGTATAAAGTTAGTAGAATTCAAAATCTCATAATAATCGAACGCTAATGGGATTTGTTTTCATTTTATTTGCCGTTAATGGAACTTTACTTTAGTGTAATTCTTTCGGTTAGGTGATGTAATGGAAACGTTAGTGGATTTGAAAAATTAAATTATTTCAATCACTAATTCTCGTGATTGAAACATACCCTAAAATACGCACATTATTTTAGGAGAAACCGAATATTCCAATAATTATTCAAGGATTCGTATAATCTAAAGTATTGAAGGCAGTTTAAAAATTTAGCGTTAATCTAAATATATCAAACCAATATACCCTATTAGCTAAGTACTTCACAAAAGTCTAAAACTCTTGAAGTTCAATCGAAATATATCTAATTATATCTGATCTTCAGATCTACTGAAGTTCAGTGGATAAATTTCTTCATCTACTTTCTAATTTATTTTGTATGAATTCTATAGTAAATGGATGCCTATCTATTTTATCATAAGTAAAAACTTATAATATTTTTAAAATAATATATGCTTGTTTTAAATTAATTCACCTTATATTTGGAACTTCAGAATAGCTTAGATATTCATTAATTGGTTAATACTTCAACCAAGTTTTATCACTAATTGTTAAAATTTAAAATGAGCAATAATAATGATTATTCGTTTAAATGTTGCTTAACAATTAATAATCAATATTTAAGTCAATTTTTCTTGATATAAGTGGTTGTTTAATGGTAAAATAGTTATACAATGTATATAAATATTGGACTTTATATATTTTTTCAAAAACTATTCATTTTGATTAGTAACAGTAACAATTGTTGCTTAACCATATTAAATTTTTATTTGCAAGTTTTCAATGCTGACACGTGAGATTAATGTTAATACCCAGAAGATCAGTTTTTACACATTTTGTAATTTATAACATTCGAGTGCATAACGCTTGAGGGCATAAAATTGGCTTTCATTCTAAGTATAATACGGATTTAATAATATTTAGTTTGCAAACAAACGTTTTTTTTTTTGAAAAGAATTATTTTTTATTCCACTTCTTACGCAAACTTTCCTTATCATCTGTTTATATTGTATTTAAAATGAATTTATATATTTTGTCGAAACAGGCATTACCCGACTGTAATGACGACCTATCCGTTTGCGGCTATGTTCAGCTTAACAGTATGGGTATTAGCACGCAGTCTATATGTAAATGCAAATCGGGAATACAATGCCCGCTAATTTGGGATCCATTCGATGGAAGAACAATACTTCACGGAAATGATCAGTACAAGGTTTGTGCGAATAATAATTAGTATAATCGACGATTATTTACGTTAGGAATACATGTTATTTTTGTTAGTATTGTGATCGCGCACCAAAACTGAATTCCTGTTCTAAAGATGATATAGTCTATACAACTTATATGGAAATGTCACTCATATCGATGGACACACTAATCAACACAAACCACATTCACTGCCTCTGCCCTTCCACTCACCTTTTTATAAGAAATAACACTAAATACCACGATTTTGATGATGGAACTTCTGTTATTGGAACCTCGTTTAACTGTAAACCAGTACGTGATTTATTTTAGTATTGGTGTGGGTATTTGAGTGCAAACACACTATAATATTGCTCGTATTACTAATTTTAATACAACAACATTTAAACTATTGATTAAAGATGATTAGACTTGTAATTAAAACTTTTTTGGACTTTAAGTTTTCAGGAATGCTAATTTATTTGATATTGAATATTGGGCTACAATAGTGTTAGAACAAAAGTTATGATTTTAGCGTAAGTTTTTAAAACAAGATTTCCATCCAAACTTACAGATCAAAATTATTGATATTTAAATCTATAATTACGCTATAGATTGAATAAATTTATCAAAAATGTTTTTAAATTATCGAATTTGTTAAAAATCGAAGCAGTTTTCGGTAAAATTTCGGGCAAATAGTGTTTTTAAACACATATAACTGCACAGTATTTAATCTAAAATAAGATGTTAGTTAATAAAATTGAATGTATTGGTATTCGATAGCCTCCGCGATGTGGAATGAAAGACGCTTGTATGGCGATTACGGAATCGGCTCACTCAAGCTTCGTAACTCGCAAGTGTGCGTGTCCTATAGGCATGTTTTGTCCCATTGATGTTCGACTCGCAGCCGAAAGGATCGATTTAGATAGAGGCTCCTATTATATTATGAAATGCATATGAACAGCATAGCCATATTATATTTAATGACTTCTTGTAATATTGTAATTCAGAAATCATAGAAGCATTAATTCCTGATATCCTACGCCCACATAAATTGTGCACAATAATAATAAAGTTATAATACTGTCCAAACCACTATCACTCACTAACACACACTTTTATAACCCTTCTATCTCTCTCTTTCTCTGTCCTCCACTCTAAATTTCATACCTTTTATATTATATATATAAGTTATCAATCAACTGTTATCTACTAGAGAACCATTTAATAGCGAAACAATTCAATTACACGATTGAACGGCAAGTTTCCCCCAAATTTAATTATAACGTTAATCACTTAGTAATAGTTGATTATTATAATTACTGTTCATTTGTGTCTCATTCTCATTCATTAATAATATTAGCATATCAATTATATAAGGCAAAATCAGACAACAATTGTCGCAATTGTTCCAACAGAAAAAACAATTCCCAAAATAATTAAAGTTCGCTTTAGAATTTCTATTTTTATTTTCCCAAAAAAAATCAAACCTATAAATGCCATTTAATAATAATAATTAGTGCTACTATTTCTAGACGTAATAGGTTTTTATTTTTACCAGGTTATTTCTATTTCCACTTTTTTGTTTATAGTTTGTTATATTTTTTAGGTTTTACGTAGTCGTTATTACTTTAGCGCACAAATCTCTCTCTCTCTCTCTCTCTCTCTCTCTCTCTCTCTCTCTCTCAAGCTATTTTCATTCTGCGTTAACAATTGTGACATTTTAAGGAAATAATATTAAAGCATCACTAATAATGTCATTGAATGGATTTACAAACAAAAAAAATATAAGCTTAGATAATACTTAATTAAAAATCTCTGTAAGAAAAAAAATAAAAATTTACTTTATTTAATTTATATAAGTTTATTAAAAGACCAATAAAATTGATTATTAATTGAACGGAATTTGTGTGTTTTATTGTTTAAAATAATACTCAATTAAAAATAATTACTAATAGTATTCAAATACTGAAATCTTTGCATAAAACCACAACAAAAAACAACATCATTAGAACGATCAAATCAATAAGTTTTGGCATAATTGGCAACAATAGATTAGAGTGGTATTATCACAAAACACGACTACTTGTGATCAAATAGGAAACTCATATTTAATCTTCATAGTTATTACGAGCTTATAGTATAATTGATCGTTACTGCCAAGTAGTGATATTACAGTAGTTAAACCCAATAAAGTGGTCAACAAATACAGTATATCCTTTTGATATTTTCGATGGAAAGCGTCTATTTGTCAACACTTCACTATCAAAAAAGCAATGGCATCTGATTTATAACTTTTTCAACTGACACTTCGACGAATAAACCAATATTATTCTAAATAAATGAAATTTTTGAGAATATTTTTTTGACATAATATCCTTATATGTGAAACAAAAAAAGTATATTATTTTAGAGTCAAATTTTTGTTTAGTATCCTTTATTTGGATTATAAATATTTTACTTTAATATATTTATCTAGATTAAAAAAACAATAACAGTGAAAGTTATTACGGTATATGTTTAGAATTTATAAAACTATAAACACAGAAATAAAATCATTAATGAAAATTTATTCCAAACTCTTCCATTTTTAGTAATAAAGAATTTATTAAGAATAACCAGTCAATTAATTTTGAAAATCCCTTAGTAATAAATACTTTGAGGTTATGCGCTTTTTAAAAAAACATTCTAAAAACAAAAATATTTATTGTTAATTTTGATTTATGAGAAATATGTTTCCCCATAATAATGGTGTGTGGAGGTATTTTGTGAGCATACCGAACAATTTAGTTTCGAAAAAGTAACAAAAGAAAGCCATGAAGAGTAATAGACTATAAAAGCAATAGACTCTAAATAAAAAAATCTTATTTTATGGCTTTAATCCGTACTAAAATAAATGAAATTATTAATGGCAGTATATTGAATTTAAATGTAAAAAGCATGAATTCGGTTAAGTCTAACTTTTCGAAAGTAAGCTAGTTTTATAAACTTATCGTAAAAATGTTATACAGTATAACAAAAGACCTCTACTATTCTTTAAGTAAAAAGTACAATTTACCAATTGTATTAAATTCACTTTACAAAATATTTAAGAATTAAAGTAAAAAAGTTTTATTAGTTTTGTAACATTCATCAAATTCCAGAGTAATCCAAAAAAATTTTATTTTTAAAATAAAGTGTTTGTAGATTTATCTTTTATCATTAAACTTTTGTTGATTAAAAATTATGGCTAGTGCGAACATAAGTAATGAAAACTCAAAAATTTAAATCCAAATTCATCAGAATTTAACCCACTAATTTTTAAAATAAAAAAATGCGAAACACGGCAACTATCCGTGTTTCATCAAGTTTGAAAGATACCCGATGAATACACATTGAGAAAGTAAACAAGTTTAGTACAACTTAGGACATTATGTATGCCTTCACTATTGGAATACATGAATAGTTAATCTGTTAGTTCAGCTTCTTGTTTGGTTCAATATTAGTAACAGATTGATCATTTTGGCGAAAATTTAGAAAAGCAACAAAAAGAAAGCAAGAGTCACTTATACGTAAAAATTATTCAAATAGTTTTTAATAGCATGCATTTAATTAGATTGCAGTTATTTATAGATTCAAATTTTCCACGCATATCTAAAGCTTAGTTTAGTCCTTCCGTCATATCTGAACCATCAAAAAATATTTAATCTTTCGACAGGAAATATATTTTTTTTAAAACTGCTAAAAACGTTGCAAAATATTAACTATAAGGATGTCAACGGAGATTTTATAGTGACACGTACGTAACAGCAAAAAATTTCATTCATAGTTTTAAAATTCGGTTAAATGCGGAGTTTGTTTAGTTAGCAATAAATTTATATCTCATGAATGTCATAGGCATCAAACATTTAAAACAGTGGTTTTCAAACTTTTTTTACGCCACTCATAATTTCAAAACTTCAAAAATTTAAAATTAATCAGCATGATATGCTTGCACTTTAGTACATAATTTATCAATATCAATTTAGAAGTAGGAGAGATGTCATAAGGTTTTTTTCAATTGTCAACTTTATTTTGCGACACATAACTAATGCTAATTACCATAAAAGGCTGGGACCCAAATTTGTTATTCTACGGCTCTGTTTTGGGTCGCAACCCATAGTTTGGGAACCTCTGATTTAAATTAATCAAGTCTAAAGTACGGAGTATGGGGTAAAAGATAAATGCGAATACATTAAAATATTGGTACAGTTGAAGCAAAATATTGTTCACATGTGAATTTAAAATTATCAACTAATTAAATATTTAAAATAAACCGAAACAACGGAACTGGTTGTCCAACAATTGCTTATAAATTATTTTTCTAAACTGCATGAAATTACTGCGCAAAATATAAAGTTTGGTGCCGTAAATATTAGCGCATTAACTATTTATTGTTGTTACACATTAGAAATTTATGTTTTAAATGATGCGCTACTCATCGCCTAATCGTATATTCTAAAAGCATAAAACTAATTTTGACATCCTATTATAGAAGACGCGAGTGCTTTCCAATCCAAACGAGTCAATGATTTCGTTGTTTTTGTGTTTTAATTGCAAGGCTTTGCTGTTCCAGTTTGTTTTGATGACCAGTTTTCATCAATTAATCTATTTGTGACCTAATTCTATAGTGGTATAGCTATAATCATGCAAAAAAGAGTATTACCTCAGTTTGCCTATTATAAAACGAGAATATTGTAATCAATTTTTTATTATACCTCAAGTTGTTTTAAATTCAGTTTTACGTGTGAATTTTATTCTTATTACCCGCAAGAAAGGTACAAATTTTCTTTTGCCCAAAATTATGAAAAGTTATAAACCTTTTGTTGCATTTTAGAAGCGGTCAACTTATTCAAAATTTTTCGGGTTTTGTAAACTTTTCCCAATTACTTTTAAGAATTGAAAAGTCGTTGACTTTACTGGTTAACTTTCGCACACAACTATAAAATCAGTCTGAATAATCAATACGTCAATTTATTTAATATAAAATTATTAAAGAAACCACTTTTGAAATATTTTAGGACATGAATTTATAACCCTTTAATTTGTTTTAATTAGTTTTTAATTCTCTAATAAAAGATTAACAATCAAATATATTAAAATACATAATTTTATATTTGAAAATTTTGAGACACAAAAAATTCGTTTTCAGTTTTTAGTTTTTGTTAGTCATTAGCCTTTGGGATAAAAATAGATACATTTAAATAATTACTATTAATTAATAGGATTTAAAAGGAAATAAGTGTTTAGTAATTAACATTAATTAACGACAATTCTGCAAATAAATGCCTACTAATCATGAATATTGAATAACAGAAATGGAATGTTTAGAAACATTAACTACATTTTTAATTATAAATAATAAAATAAAACCTAGAATTTATAACTTCGATTTATATTAAAAAAGCGTTTTCAGAAAAGCATATACAATATTCAAACTCAAGTCATTTTAATGATCTCATATTAATTATTCTGAAAGCGTGTCGCTTATTCTGATAGTACGCTTAACATTTTATTCATTTGTTTCTTAAATTGTGTTAATGCAAAAATAAATTGCTATTAAATTGGTATGTTAATTGTTAATTTACAATGAAAATTATATAGGATTTTCGAATTACATATGAATAACGAAAAAAATGTACAAAGAATAAAACAATATTTTATTATTTACGTTTAAGAAGATTAGTGATAAATTTATGAGAAAGTGAGTAAACGTGAGGGTAAGATGGAGAAACTCAATTATTTAGATATTAATTATTTTTTTATTTAATATTTATTTCGCAATGCTAAACAAAGCATGGATACAAATAAATGTGTAATAGAGAAGAGGAAGAGTATTTTTTCGTAGCATAAACAATGATAAATTTTATTTTTTATTTCCATAATCAATCTTATGATTGTTATGTTATAAAACATGTTTTGCAACTCTCATATATTATTTAGAAATTCTGGGCTTTTTCTGAAATAATCCGGCAATGTTTGTCTCAATTTATTTTTATTAAAGAACACACAAAAATTATTTATGAATTTGATATGAAAATCCAAAATATAATTCTTTTGTAAACATGTTAGAATAAAAAACTTAACAAGAATTTTTTATTATGTTTGCGTTTTAGAAATTATAAATTTAATAAAGTTATCTGAATAAATTTTGAAAGCATTTAAGCATCGAATTTCATCAAATTTGTTTTATTGCTGCTTTTCAATTATTAATAAAATTGAATTATAATTACATCGCTATTATATTAAAAACAATAGTTTCATTTAAAAAACAAGCGAAAGAAGCCAGAAAAAATGGAATGGGCAATACATGTGAGCTATTTTATTTGATATTTATTTTAGAAAGTAGATTGAAAAGAAAATCCCTTTACAATACTTGCAGACGGATGTTGTCATGAAACCTAAATAAATACGACTGTATCATTCAAATGTTGGAATAAAAGTTGATAAAATATAAATCATAATTTTGACAGAAAATCATTTTAATATCCACTTTTTGCTTTAAACTTAGAACATATTTTCGTTTTTAAAGAATTCCGCGAATTTAGTTTGTCAATCAATTTTATCCGCGAGAATATTCAGTGAGTGAATAATATAATTTAGTAGTGAACAATGCAATAAGTTCACACACACACAATAAGTTTGCTAGATTTGATGGGTGGGTGGGTTGCGTGCGATCCAACATTTTAAATTATAAACCTTTTTACTTGAGTAAAATTGTTTTTAGCTAAATATAAAAATTTGCTTAACCTTTTCTTCCTGAGTAAGTGCCACAGATATCTATATTATACAAATGTGCTTTTACTAATTTAGGTACTCTTACTATTTTATGTTAAGCATAAGAGATAGGAAATTTAAAATTTTCTTTTGCATAAAAGTTCAATTACAGTGCACTGTTTTAAATGCCACTAACTTTAAACTTAATTAACGTAATAAACGATCTTAATTAACGACTTGCAAATTATTGAAAGATATGGAATTTCAAGCTATTAGTTGTCCATATTCAATTAAAATTATGTTTTATTACTTCGTCGCAGACTTAATGTCTCTCGAGTAATTTATTTGTACACTAATTCGAACACTCTTTTGAAAAAAAATTTCGCTTAAATTTATTTAAAGTAACAATTAGTTTTTGATTGAACCATTAACTAAAAACGCATTTGTTTTTTAAATATACTATAAAAAGGTTTTAGCTTAAATTCTAAAAAAGTAGAAAATACAACTGTAATTTCCTTAAAAGATGAGAAAAAAGTTTAATAAAATAAAGCAATCTATTTTAATTTGAGTATTTTGCTCCAGTTTAACGCGTACAGTGTTTTGACATACTTCTATAATAAACAGTCTGTCTGTTCAGTTTATTGATAACTTAATAAATAAACGAATTTCATTTCTAAATGTCGAAATTTTTATAAATTGTTAAGTTCAGTTGTAAACTGATAGGTTAGGTTATGTACTACGAAATTGAATGATTGAGAGTACAAACGTTGTTTTCTTACACAAAACACATGCTTTATTAGGTATTATAATGAATAATACTTATGTTGTTTTGGCGATAAAGTTGTAAAAAAATTGTATCGCTGTGAATGTACAATGCCTTTGTATTTTTTCAGTACATCTATAATTGTTTGATACGTTTCCGAGAAATGATATAAATAGTTCCGTAAAAAAATACTGGTAATTTATACGCAATTTTGTATATTTTCTAAGTTTAGAATCACTAATATAGTGTTGGTTGCGGATGTGATGCTTATCTTAATGAATCCGAAGTAAGTTAATACCGCAACTCAACTCAACTCAATTTACTGGCGAATTCGGCTTTCAGTTAATTTGCTGTAAACTTTGTGCGTTGTTTCTTCTTTTATCATGAATAAAATAGATGAAACACACTTAAGTGGAGAAAGTGTTAACAAGTGTTAGCATGTGTACAAAGTCTTTTCAACAATAAGAACTCTATTGAATTTTTTTCACCTAATTTCCATTAAAATAGTAGCAAACTAATACACAATTAAGTTGTTTTAACAGTAAATGTAAATTGCACTCTAAGTTATGTTTTCTAAATTCCCAGTGTTTTGCAAATGTTAAAGTTCACTCGAAATAAATCATTTGGACAATACACAGTGAGTGCTGCATTGCATACGGTACTGACAAAATTTTAATAAAAATAGATTTGAATTAAATACTGTTTTAGTTTTGCGCTTTAGATTTGTTTTTAACTAAATGTTAATATATATGTAATGCTATATAAACAAAGGTAGGACCAACTATAAAATCATTGTTTGGCTAATCATTTCTTGTTGGTTATTAAAAATTTATATATTCATTTTTACTCGAATTTTTTAATATATGCACTTGTTTTGTAAACAAAGCAACGAAATATTTTATACTAAATAGCGTAGGTTTTCAAAAACATTTCAAATTAGAATATTGCAAGCTTATCGGTTTGAATGAGGGGTATTGTATACTTTCCCGGAAGTATTGTTGGCGCGTTATTTTTGTAAAAATACTAAATTTATTAACGTTATAAAATAAGAAAAGTACAATCAAATCTCCTTACATATACATAAAATTAGAAAATTAGCAAAATGTATATTTTTTATATTATTTAAACTATATATTCCAACCTAACCTACCAATCCTACCGAACCTACCAAACCTACCAAACCTACCAAACCTACCAAACCTACCAAACCTACCAAACCTACCAAACCTACCAAACCT
>JAQIXJ010001551.1:0-19993 GCA_034700185.1 Phthiracarus laevigatus
TTCAGGTAACAGTTGACGGTGAGATAATCTTGAGTTTGTAGATGAAGAAGAAGGTCCCAATATCTTCCAATATGTCTTGAGTCCTCAGAAGAGTAGACGAAAATTGTTGTCGCTGTTGTACAATGGAATTGTATCTTTGGTCTCTGGGTACTCTTTGTAAAAGCCAAAATGATATCTTCGTTTAGTAGTGAAAGCAATATTTTTCCTTTAAACTGCCTCCAAGTTGTGATAACTTCAAATGGCGGTACCGAGTTTTGCATAACCTAAGTACTTAAATTACAATTAGTAATCACGATTACAGTGTCAATAACTCGTAAAAAGTCTGTTGGTTTTAATCTTAAAACTAAATGTAAGTATCGCAACAAATCTGTTAAACACTCGGCAACATAAACATAAACATCAACACTGTCAGTAAGTTTTGCAAACCAACATTGGCTAGTCAGTCCGTAGTTAAGCTTAAACATAAATCTGTTGTTATTTTGGCAAATTCTTGTAACATCTAATTCAAAATCAGTCCAATTTTCGTAGATGTGAATGCGAACCATAAATGTAATATTTTTTTAGTGTCAGTTTACTATTTAAGTTAATCAACTTCACTTTGAGAATTTAAAGGTTGAATAACTTCTTTTAATACTAGAAAGTGTTCTAACTATAGGGTTTGATGATTCGTACTTATAACGATAAGTAGGTGTTTCACAAAACAATATTTGTTTATCTTCATGCAATGCTCTATATAAATCAAATTGACCTCTATTGTTTTTAAATGCTAATAATATTTGTCGATAAAAATCTATCCAAGAAAACAGTTCAGTTACGTGATATGCAACTGCCATTCAAATATTAAACTAAATTTGTGTCAGTTTTTCAATATAAGAGCTGAGATTTATATTGACTTCTTTTTGCAATTCTATGAACTCAATAAGTTCTGAAGGCTCTGAAGTAAGATAAACTAATTTTTTGCTTTGAGTGTAACACTTCAAAATATAGATTTCTGGTGCTAATCTATAGTTGACTTTCAGAAGAAGATGATTTGGATTTTGTTCATTAAGAAGTCTCACTTTTTCAACAAACTCAAACCAGTTTTTTAACTCTAAATAACGATAACTTTCACACATTTAATTTACTTTTCACCGAGTTTAACTTTTTCAAATAAAGAAATAAGTTCGTTATAATTTGATGTCAATATAGAGTCAAACAAAAGATGTAGTTCGGTTATGTTATTTGGAATGTATCGACAGACCGTGTTATTTGTTAAGCACTCAAATTCATATTTATTTTCATATGGAATAAATTCACAAACTATTTTGAATTCTCTTGGTTTCAGTTTAAGCAAAATTCTGGAGTAGATGACAAATTTTTCATAAGTGTCTATGTAAATTACTTCTGATGTATTAACCGATGATGAAACAAGACCAATATCAAAGTCTTTAGACATACTTCTGCTCAATCATTTTATTCGCGGTAAATTGTAATTTCATTTAAACCAAACTCAAATGAAAGGTCAACGAAGTTTTGAATTTCATTTAAACTATTTGTAGTATATTTATAAACGGATATTGGTGTATAGTACTGTAACACATACCAAATGGAATCACTCTGATGTTTAATGCGGCATCTAATTGCATTCGGGTTTGCTAATTTGAGTAAAGTAGATTGGCTTTTGAAAAGATCAAAATTTGGAAATATTACACTTCGAACTCTAATTGCAGGTCCTGCAGATTTGACGCTTGTGGCAGGCTTATATACCATTAAACTATAAGAGTTTATCTATTGTATCAGTTATATGCTTTTCTCTGTCATAAACTTGTAACAAGTTTACTAGTTTCACGAATTCATTAAAATCTTTTGTTAAACGATTAAGTTTAGCACTAAATAAAGTGCACAATTGATATAATTCAATTAATTTCACTGTTTTCAGATCCGCTGGCATTAAATTTTCTATTAAATGTTTTCGGTTTGGATAAAAGTTTGCTGGTATTTTCACACAACTGTTTTAATTGGTCTAATTCTTTCTTAAGAGTTTTAATTTTTTGTATTAAGAGTAAATTCTGACTTTTTAACACATTAATTCTATGTTGTATTTGATTTTTTGCTGGAATTAATTTATGTTGAGTTTTCCAACTCGAACTATTTGGCATTACGTTTTCAAGAACACAAATCAATGAAATGTTAATTGTCTATAAAGGTAATTGTGATTTTAAACTCACAATCTTGTTATAAATAACGTAAATATGTATGATATCAATCATGTTTTTATCAGAGTCTTCTTTATATAATGCGTTAACAGCAATGGCAATAGCTATAGCGTATTTTAATTCACTTTCTAACAAAGTAGCCTTCAAATCTAAATAATTGTTCACATTTATAACGTTCTCTAAAACATTTTTTAAAGATGAGAGTCTGGATTTATGTTCATTCATGTCATAAAAGTTTATTTAGTGAAAAGTTATTTTAGCTTTTAAAGTTTGTCACACTATCAACATAATTTTTATACACAGAATAGTACTCTCTAAATTTACTTAGATGTTCATCTGAACCATCTTCAAAAACAGCTTTAAGAGCACGGTTTAAAACAGACAGAGATTCAATTTCCTTTTCGAAATAAGAAATCTTTTCAATTAGCAATTTATTCTTATTTCTATAAGTTTCAATTTGGTCAGCAATAGCACTGTTTTCTGGATTACTTTTTTCCATTTATTAATTTAAACATTATTTGGAATGTATTGTTCTGATCAATAGATTACTTCTTAAAGTCAAAAATTTTCAAAATTAACTTAGCTTTTTAACCAGAAGAGGCGATTTATCGGGAGTTTTCCATCGAAGATCCCACTTCTGACACCATTATTGTGACCAATTTCGTCCTGTCCGTTGATTATCGTAAAGAACTGTTCGAGAAACCAAAGATTATAAACTTAAGACTTAAACTTTTAGAAATAAAGAGAACACACGAGTTTTAGACACAGAAAAAAAAGATTGCTTTATTCATAAAACACTGCCTTAAATACAAGCTGCAGAGCACTGCAGTAAAACAATTTCATTGGATGCCGCAAAGTGCGGTATCGCTACTACGCTAACATTGATTTTTACTACTTCTACTTTATATAGGTTCAAATATATAACTATTACAAAGACCACAAAGAAAAAGGGTCACATTTACCCCCTCAAATTTGGAATGTCTGGGCAAAGTTGTCTTGAAGACATACTTTACCGAGAAATTTCAAATTTTACATTGAGTATTATTTATTTAATAATTTTATTTATATAATAAAAAGATATGTTATATTTTATTTTGGTTAATACATTTATTATTTAATAAGGTTAAAATATTATATTTTTATTATAAATTTTATTAGTTTTATAAATTTTTTTTGTTATTTTGTGTTTTTTTTTTTAAATTATAGCTTCTGTGTCATAAATATATAAATTTAATGTATCGTAGTTAAGTTTGATACTTAATGAAATTTGAATAGCAGAATTTTTTTTATTGTTTTGTATTTTATAATTTTTGTTTTGTTTTTTTATATATATATTTTAAACATTGAACATTTATTAATATTGTTTATACTAGAGTATATATTTTATAATACTTAATTTTATATTAAATTAAACATAAATTTTGTTATTTCAATAAACTTTATATCTGCAATAAATATTAAATAGACATTGAATTACTTTATAAAAGTAGCTTATAAATTATCATGCAGCAAAAGGTAAGTTAAAATTATTAATTTATTTCGTATTGAATCTGTAAAGAGGGGAGAAACATTTGCTACAGGACCACAGCAATTTGTATTTATATAGTTCATATTTCTTCCATGATAAAGGTATCTAAACACTGCTTCATCTATATCCTCTACTGACTCACGAATTATTCTCCATTCGTTAATTAAAAATATTCTATCTTTTTGGGTCAAATTTTTATTTGTGTTAATTGGTTGGTGGAAATATATTTTTCCTCCTATATCTAAAAAATGTTTGTAAAGTTTTGCGGAGTATTCAGCTTTACTTTCTGAATCATCCACATACTTTTCTTGTAATAAAATTCTAGTTAAAGATTCAATCGATGTATCTATAAAAACATTTGGAGCTATTTCACTTTTAAAGTGATCTTGTAAATCAAAAATTTTAAATAAACTTATATCGTCGAACCCTATTATATGTAATATTTGAGTAACGTTAAAACCTACAAACAAGTACATGAGGAAAAACCTTAAATAATCATTTTTAACAGACTCAAGATTATTATTTAGTATTTTAGAAAAAACTATAAAACCACTTTTATCACATAAAGAAATTTTAATATAGTTACACGGACATTTATTTATATTTTTTATAGATTGGATCGCAATACCCACATAATAAGTGAGTGGGTCAGTTACTTTAGCTTTTAATTTATTATATTCCGTTGCTGTAAAACCATTAGACCGCCTTTGAATTATATCTAATTCGTCGCGTATTTTATAAATAGGTCTCTCATTCGGGAAATACAAATGAGGTGCGGGGAGTATTTCATCATAAACTGAGTTATAACCGGTCATTAAATTTTCAGATGTAGTTGCTACTACTTCAAAAGCATCTATAATTTCATCTGAAAGCTGTCCAGTCATTATTATTTTTTTTATTGCTAAAGTATAAAGAAGTTTATATTTTATTAAACACTTAATTTTTTAATTCTAAGGACCTATTATTTCAATAAATAGAGTCAATATATTTACCTTAATGTTACCACGTTATATGGATTCACTTTAATGCTTCAATCAACACTTTATATACAAATTGGTCTATTTTATACATCAACTTTTTCATAGAGTTAATGCTAAAAATTTTGAAGGAGAACTAAGTTCAACAGTTGTTCTCTTTCCAATAACTAGCAATATATCTTCTGGTTTTTTATTATGCACTACTACCTAGTGCATTGGTAGATTACTTTAATAGGCATTCGTATTGTCCAATAATTTCAGTACTTAAGTAAACTATTGTCATTTGATAATATACAAATCTTTTGAAAGTTTAATTATTTGTTTCTAGCTTTTTTGTTCCACAATTGAGTCAATATAATTTTTATTAAGTAGTTTTTCTAGGGGTTAATAATTTAAAAATTATGAATAAATTATGAATTACAGTTCAATAGATATCGATTTTCAAAAAGCTATTTTTCAAATTAATATACATTCATTTGACTAAACTTGTAAATTTGAAAATTCAATTAACAAGGTTATAGATACTAAAATCAAATGATACTTCTAGCTTTTAATAAGTAACATCTGAACATTAAGATAGGATAATAAAATCATTATCATAAAGCATTAAAAGTTTTACAAAAAATAGTTAATTATTTTTCTTCGGAATTTTCAGTTTTTTGACTATAACTTTTGACGCCCAAAATAAACATACGATTTTTATTTTTCAATTCGATTAAGTTTAATAAAATACACAACATATAATAAAATTGAGACGGTCTTTGAGCTAGTTATTTAATAAAAAATTGTTTAAGTATTTTGCAAACTTGCTATTTTACCGAAAACTAAATTTACAACTGCTTCAAGATTAATATAGTATCTGCGCTATATAATGTTTGTTAATTCAATGCACTTGGTTTGTGACTCGACCCATTCATTGATTTTATATAGTATTTTCAAAAAACATAGTAAATTTTATCGATCGGTTTTATACGTCATTCCTTCGCTGATTTCTTCTATATAAGAGTCGGCACCATTTTTACTCTCTTAATTAGTTTTAATGATCGCCATAATTAACAATTATTAGGTAATTATTTTCATCAATTATTTATTATTAGTGCCTCAAGATGCATGCTACAATGTATCATACGCGGTTGACGCCAAATACAGGCTCCCTCGTTTCTTGCCTCCAGTGCCAGTAATTCGCAGTGATGCGTTTCGCACTGTTCTTGAAAGAGAAACGGGACATCCGGGATTAAATCCCCGTGGCCATTGCACTATTGGCCTGTGATGTGTGAGCACGAGGGCTTCCGTTAGGTCAACAATCGTACTAGTCACGCACATCGGCAATTTCAAAATTTCGGACTTAGAAAATTTTGGCAAATTCTAGGGTGGGGTTTAGATGATCAAGAGATCTCGCGCTGAGAGGGTTTCGCGAAGGATGATGGGTATTGTGCGATTAGTAAATAATCCACAGCTTATCAGACCAGATGACTGAAACTTAATTAGGACTAGCGACCACTAAACTCTTGTGATTCTAAACATTAGTTTTTGGGGTTAGATAGATTCAAAATTATTAATATACTAACTCTAAATTGTTTTCTAATTTGCATTAGTGTTAATCATGGAGCCACTTCCTTATCTTTTAAGACGATCAGCTAGAAGTGCGGTGTTTTGGAACTGGGCAAGAGCTACACCAGTAGTAGAAGGATCGTTAGAAGGAACTTCATTGGAAGGTGTTAATGATGCCTATTTTAACAGTCCTGGTAAGCAGTAAAGAAGATTAAATTTTTACTTGTTTATTAACCTTTTAAGCTTTATTATTTTGTTTAGATGAGGCTGTAAGGAATGAGGCTAATGCTAATGTGGCTGTTCTTGTTGAGAGTGGTATGGAGTTTAAAAATGAATTTAACAAAATATTACAAATTGTTTATTCCACAGATCAACAATATGATGTAAATAACTTAAGACCTGATCAATTAAGATACGTAATGCAGCTAGCAACAACTCTTAAAGTTTTTATGACTAATGAGTCATGAAATAATCCTTTAAAAACATTGTTTACACCTGAGTATGAGGCATCAATAGCAGAAAGCGCTGGCACACAGAAGGCTGTTTTTATCTTAACAGCAATTAAACTATTTGAGAATGGGAAATATAGAGAAAAAACAAAAGCTCCAAAAAAGAGATCTAAAGTAATTTTATTGTACTTATATGTATATTTTACTACTTATTTTTTAATAGGTCCCTCAAACTAGAACTAAATCAAATCCAAACAAATACCAAAAATTAATTGAAAGAGGTAGACGAAAAACTGGTCAATCTACAGTTGATCAACATGGTTCTTCTGTTTCTGGAATTTCTACCAGTGACACTGCAATTATTCGAGAAGACGGATCTATGATTATTCCTTCTCAAACTGTAGGAAGTGTTCCGATGCTTGCATTATTAATTATACCTCAATCACAGCAAAGAGAAGAGTTATCTGAATTTGAACATATTGAACTCCCATCTAATATCGACGACATTTTAGCTGGTCTGGATGATATTAATATTCTAGAAAACATACCTACACAAATAAATACAAATACAAATGCAGACAACATAAATAATATTATTGAAGAAAATTAGGAAAATACGGAAGTTTTAAGAAACACCGAACAAGAAATAAATGAAAACGAGAACACGAGTGTAGAGGCAAATACAATACAGACTCGTGCTGTGACAACCAGAACAGTTAGTAACACACTACCAGTTTCTAACGTTATTGCAAGGTAGGAACCAAGAATAAGAGTATAATTATAAGTTTTGTTATAAACTATTTGTATTTTTTATTTATATGTTTATTAAAGATAAAATGTGCCGAATGTGAGAATAACAAGACAACAAAGGGTCTATGGGAGCACGAAATATTAGGAATTATAAGGCCTTGTATCAACAAGTATGGTTATGTTATTGTTAGATGGGCTAATCATTCTGAATCAGAGGATAGTGCGGTTCATTACCGCAATATCGGTGAAAATGCATTACACGCTTATTTCAATCCAGATCATAAATTATATAATAAAGGATATTCACAACCAGGGGCTGCAAAAACTATGAAAGTTCGGAAGGCTGAATTTGATTTATCAGCTGCTATTAATTTGTCCAGTCTTTTAGGAGTTTTCAATATATCTTATTACAGTATTCTAAATAAGTATATCATAGAAAATAAATACAACCCAGACTAAAATATTTTTGCCGTAAGTTATGTTTATGAAGTTATAATTCAGTTATTATATATATTATTAAATATTTTAAAGAATTCTGTCAGAAAACAACATAACTTCATGTGCAGACCATTGCCGATTATTTTTGTTTGATTTGATAACAAAATGGAAGGACTTTCTAGTTGGCCATGAATTCGGTTTTTTAAGCGAAATTATGGGAAAATGTATTCAATCTAACTTTAAAAACATCAAACGAGTTAAGCGAGATAAAACAATCGATCTGGGAGTTGAAACCGTTACGCATGCATCAGAAACAAAAATTGCAATAAGCACAAAAACTTTGTTGAAGGATAAAAACAAAATTATGTTATTAAATATAGATGAAAATGAACTTATTAGTAAGCGCGGTGAGTTTTCACACGCGCAATTGGTTTGGATAGATAAAACATTGGAAAAAAACAAAGTATTGTCTATTAACAATCACTGTAATCAATATTTCGTTTCTTAGTTCTTATATTTTTTACAGTTTATATGTTCGACCCACTAAAGCAAAATCTGGCGAAAAAATCATCACCCGTTAAACTGGACACAAAAAATTACACAATGTAGAGAAGGATGTAATGGTTTGTTACGGCAATCAAACAACATCGATCGACTGCCTACAACGTGTTCTTCAGATGGCCGCTAATATTCTGGACGGCTTTCAATGGGAATCAGAGACTTTTTATAAGCTTCCTCTTAATAAAAGATAAACTGTTTTTCTATATTAATGCATTATTATTTACACTACTCTTAAACTCAAATATGCTTAATGTAAACTTTATAATCTTATTTAATTAATCTATATTGACTAAATATAATATTGATATTTAAACTTATATATTTCCTTCTTATTTAGACTTAATTATATTCTCTTATATAAAATTGAACATTGTTTTTTATTCATATTTATTTGTTATATGATAAAATGTAAGACATATTTGTGTGGTTTTAATTAATAAATGTTTTAAAATTGAAAATACTGTCTTTTAATTTTACAATTGCACATATAATCATTAAAGGTAAATGTATAATATTATGATCAGAAAACACTTAAGATTGTAGTTAAAATCGTGGGTTTTTATTAATTATTAAGAATATATTTACGACAAATACATAAATACAATACATTATTTCAGTTTAAGGTATAATATTAAGAATCATCTTATATTTATCTTTTACTTTAAAACTAATTAAATATTGAAAACACAATAAATATTGAATTATCGATGTCTGAGTCCTTTAATTTTAAATTTTTCGTAGTAATAATAAGCACAGATACACTATTAATAAACACAAATCAAAAATATTAATCACAAATCCACTTTTATAATATGAACATAGAGGTGTTGCAAACTAATTATGGCCATTCGCAAATAAATCTATTCATAGTTAGCTTCATGTTAACTGGAATTTTTATTCCAATAACTTCTTCAAAGTCAAGTTTTGAATATGGCGCATCACACCCATCAAAAATGAATGAAAAATTAATTCGAGGTCTCTTTTCTGCAGTCAGTACAAGTTTATCAATTGTATATTTGGTTATGTTTGGCATTGGCTTGAATGAAAGTGATCTCAAAAGTAAACAATTCATAAGTACTTCCATTACACCAAAATCGGTGATTAGTTCATTGTTACTCTTAATGTTTTCAATATGAACTGTTTTTAAGTTTATTAACTTCGATAAGTACATCATAGTTTCATCAGATATTATTTTATTTGTGACAATATATATAACTTTTAAGTTTGGTAGATAAATATTAAGAGATTTAAGGAAATCTTCTCTAATGATTAATTTAAATGAAATTTGAGTTAAATGTTTGCAATTTTTTAATAAAATACAGTTCAAATTCTTATCTGTATTTTGATTCCGAGTACTGGAATAGTTGAGATTAAACTCAAGACTTATGTGTTTTATTGCAATAAAATTTTTTAACTCATTGAGTATAATATACGTATTTAAACCGACATTAGTTTCGTCAAAAAATTTGATGTCCAGCATTAATAGGTTTATACAATTTTTACCAATCATTCCAAATTTGGTATTAGTTTGTAATTGCGAAACTGAATATCGTTTTGGTTTAAGATTTAAGAACTGTTTTTTAACATTGCGGAGTTCAGACACCTGTTCAAAAAACTGTTCGCAATTCTCTCCGGTAAATGTAGCGTCATAGATCCGAATGGATTCGGAATAAAGATTGATAAAACAGCTTAATAAGTTTATGTTTTCACAGTCACATACGTGTAAAGCTTGGTTTATTTTAAGTGACTTTAATTCTTTAATGATATTGTTATCTTTTGGTATCAAGTCATAAAGTGAAAAATAACTTAGTGATACCAAATTATGACAGTTTTTCATCTGTAAGATTAAAGTTGGATTTTTAATATGAACTGTTGAATAGTCATTTTGTAATTGAATCAAATATTGATGTTGATTTTGTCCCATGTATTGTAAATCATTTATTTGGAGACCAACTTGAAAATGTTCTATATTTATAATATGTAATTGGCTACACTTATCAGATAATAACTTATATAGATTATTATCGAAAATATTATTACTTATAGCAATAATAATTGATCGCAAGTTCCGGCACTTATTCAAAAATGTTTCTATCTTTTTGAAAGGAATTTTAATTGAATCAGTACCTGAAATAGTATTAGATGTAATAAATTTTCGTAAGTCAATTTTATTACGATTGTTTTGTGGAATTTTCCTCTGGTTGCTAAAAACTAGTTCGTTTTGGGTTTGATAAACACAACGATTTATTTGTTTTGAAGCACTTTCCATCATTAGTCTGTCCTGTAAAGTTAAATATTCAAACTGAACACCACACAAATCATCACAAAATCTATTGAAACAGTCGCGTGTTTGCCCGCACTTTAATAGTTTTTGATTAGAACTTATAAGATACTTCTCATCAGGAGTTTTAATTTTAAGTCTATAAATTTTCCGAAATCTTGGAGGAAAATAGTTCGAATGCTCTTGAATAAAAACCCTTGGAGACAGTTTATTATTACAAATTCTTGAAATTGCAGGTTCATCATCAAATGTGGTACTCGTTTCATTTCTAACAAATTTACATAATTGATCATTGTCAAAATGTTTTACATTATTTAGCGGTTTATTTGTAACGCAATCCGGTTCCTTTGTTGAATTAGTTGTTATTTGGTTGAACGCAGCGTAAGATGGTGGGCCATAAATAATATTTTTATAATTTAGTGTCTTTTCACTACTTTTACTTTTTATTAATCCTATGGCCCCTTTGTTTTCCAGTGACAAGTCATGAGTTAATTTAAAATAATCCATTATTTATTTCATTTCTTAATTATTACTCTTGCGCATTTCATCAAAAGGGATTTTATGATAAACTTCTTGATGTACTTTTAGTTCATGAATGCTACAATATACATGATGCTCTATTTTACAGAATGAACAAAATAAATTTTTATGTCTTATGGTCGTTGGTGTCACAGTTTCAAACGGTGGAATATCAATTTCCAGAGCATTACTTGATAAGTTTATTATATCTGTTCTCAACTGGATCATAAATATATAAGTTCTCCTAGTTGGAATTAGAACAAATCTTGTCAATTTTGTATGGCCAAAGGGTGACCAACAAACTTTATTTTTAGCATCTTTGTATTGAATAAACACATCAAAACATTTATTTGGAATTTGTTTACTAATTTCCTTAGGCAAGGATAAGGTCCAATCTAATTCGACAATCCAATTTGACACTTCTAAGACCCGTAGGTGAAGATATGTTTGGGCAATTTGTTTCTGTTTTTTACTTAGATTAGTACTTTTTTGAAGAGAACCTAAATACTCCTCTTTACCTCTCTTCAAAAGAGTATTAGTTTTTAGATAGGAAATGTTAATTTGAGGTTCATTTTTAACTTGAACAAAGTTAGTACAACCTGTTGTTGATGATGTATTTTGTATAGTTTTGTTGTTAGAAAGATGTGTGTTAGTTAACACGTCATTAGACTCGTCGTTTCTTTGGTTTTATTTACAAACATTTGATGGCAAATAACAGGAAGACGTTGGTTGTTGATAGTCAATTTCTTCTTTGTTAATGTTGAAAATGGTGATGTCACTTGAATTTAATGGTGAGGCGACAGGAGAAAGTTTTTCGGTTTTTATTTTCAAGTTTTTAAATACAACATTATTTTTACTCAGATCATTAAGACTATACTGAGTAGATTGTTCTGTTGTTTCGCTTCTTAAAAATCTAATAACGTAATCACACACCGGATATAAATTTGAATTTCTCGGTAAAATACGAGATTTAATTTGTCTCAATAGAAATACAAACAATTGCTTGTCGAACTTTGAAATAGACATTGAACTTTTTTTTTCACTTATTTAGACTTTTAGTTCAATCAATTCGACTTCTTTGTGAAGATAAACGTTACTGGTGAAAGGTTCACAACATAATGCAGAAGTTAGGTTGGATTTTCGCATGATATGTTTTTATAATATCGATCACAGTATGCGCAATCGTAATAACAAACTTGTGGTTTTTAGAATGGATAGTAAAAGTGATTAAATTTTTATGTATATGTAAGTTTATTTTTAGTACTTTTGAGTGTTGCATTATTGATTTTTATGCTTAATTTCATTAGCCAAGAAACTGACACTTTTTGAAAAAATGAATACTATAAGTTTCTAATGCACAGAAATTGTAGAACTACTTAAACACAGAAAAAAAATAGTAGTTATACAAGGATAAACACTCGAAAGAAACCGACTAAATATTACTAGCGCATACACGTTGATACTGCGCAAAAAAAATTAATGTTTTATAAACTATTTTCTAGTTTTATTAAGAATATTTTCCATATTTAAAGCATTTAAATATGATTATATTTTTTTTCTAACAAAATTTTTAATTGTTTTTGTTGTTTTATTTTTATTTGTTTTTGTTGTTTTATTTTTGTTTGTTCTAGGATTATATATATATTAGGAATTAAAAAAAATGTTAACCAATATATTACAAAAGAGAATACAACCAAACATAAAACTTAAATATAACTGATAATTAATCTTATATGAATTTATACATTTAGTGATACTTCAAATAAAATATTTACAAAACCATTTCTTTAAGTAATAAAACTAAAGATTCATTCTTCAGAGATCCATGCGGTATCATGTCCGAAAATTCTGAGAACTCCGGAAATGGTGGCAAGGGTTCGCCTAAAAAATTTAATCTTTGTTGCATTGAGCAAATCATCATTTTCGAAAGGTCAAAGCACCTTTTGTAATATAGTACAAATAGTAAAAGAATAATCGCTGATAACAAAAGACCTCCAATTAAAATAAAGCAAACCTTAATCTTATAAATTGCATTTCTCTCTGTAATTCTTACTTTATTTACTTGTTTTCTTATTTCTATGAAAACAAAATTGAAATCAACATCAAAGAAACATAGATGTGGGTTATAGCTAGTTATGTCTATATTTTTAGGTAAAGATAAGTTTGTTAACGGGCTAAAAAAATTCTAGCGTCAACTGAGTTTCTAACCCATTTGTTTCCAATTTCGGTTAATGATGATTTTAATAAGCTAAATTTAGTAGCTATTTCAGCCATAGTTCGATGATGTCTATGTTCATCATGTCCATAATGTTCATTACCTTCATCTCCTAATTTTTTTGGTAACAAACTTCTATAATTATCATCATCTGGTTTCTCATAAAATTTTGTTTTAAAAAGTAAAGTGTCATCATCAGATGTACAAAATGCTTGAATAGGTTCTACAACAGAAGTGTTGTATCGACTTTCACACCAATTATTAGAAGATAACTCTTTTACATGATTATTAGATCCCCAACAAGGGTTATATATTTTAATCGCAATTGCAATAGATTCTACTTCGCATTTTACGCATGTTATTATCAACATTATTGTTGCTGACACAACTAAACCCATTTTTGGCTTTTTAAACTTTTTTAGTTTTCTTGTAGGGTTTGCATATATATGCTTTTGATCTGGAGCGGTTGGCTCAATCATTTCTTCGCATTCAACAACTTCAGTATTAACGCATTTTCTGTTTTTATAGCATTTAAATATCAATCCTCCAATAACTATAAGTAAAATGATTATCGCAAAGCTGATTTTAAAAGGTAAATATTCAAAATTTGTTGAACTGACTACATTAAAGTCTGTATTAATAGAATCAATTTCTTTCTGAACTTGAGCGTTCATACTTGAAAAATCAAACGTGTGCAAACTAGGTAATATATGAGAATTTATTCTTTGACTATATCGTGGTATAAACTTTAATGTTGGGGTCTCAATTATGGTTTGATTAGCGATGTATCTGACACTACCAATACTAAAGTTTGTTGTAATCGGAAGACTAAATACAAAAGGGGGACAAGGAACTAGTCTCTGGTAGACATAAATCATAAATGATTCACGGTAAATGAAGTTTAATGTATCAACACTTTTAATTTGTAGCAAATCCATTTCCACTATATGATATTTCTCTTCACATTCTCCAGACTTCCAGTACTTTGCGGTTAAATTAGAGGGTAATGGATTTTTGCATTCGTCGTCATCTGGCAATATCATAAGATTATAAAATGTTCGTTTTGTATTTGTTAATGAAGTAACACAATCAGATTGCTCATTGTATAGGACAGTTGTTGGTCCAATATAACGCATCGGGCACAACAATGTCTTATTGTTTTCTCTTTTATAAAGTGTGAAATCACCGACTTGTATTAAATAAATATCTGAACGTGTGTTTTTTATATCGAACGTTAGTTCCAACGTTTCACGAATAAGGTAAACAAAACATGACATTGGTTCAGCTAAATCTAGATGGCAATCGGGATGACAAGGTAATGAAAAGTTAAAAATATCGAATATTTTTGGATTCAACTTATTTGTTCTCCAATCTCGACTAATATCTATAATTCGATCTTTAAGTAAAACCATTTTTGAAACTAAATTTGTAAGATACCAAATAGTTCTTGGTAATACACCACTCATACTGTCAAAGTCTTTGGCTAAATTATTTACTTTATAACCAATTTCCTTTATCTCTTTTTGCAAAGTGTCTAGAATTATCTTCACCTTTTTCTCATTATTTTCTAACTGGGAAATAATTTCTATTAGTTCATTTTGTTTTTGTTGCAGCTCATTAATATTATTATTAGCACTGTTACTTTTGGCAACTGCCACAGAAGCAGTTGTTACTCCAACTATCATACCAACAACAATTGTTGCAAAAATTCCATTCGCTAACACAGCTAAAAATGCAACGCGTTTTTTTCTATGTAGAATTAGCTGAGTATTTGATTTAGTATTTCTTTCTTTACAAAATGTTAAAATAGATTTAATAAAGTCGTCATTATATTGTAGATCACAATACCCTTTAAATTCTGGATCTTTCCAGTGTAAACCTTTAAGAGTGTGTTCATTAGTAAAAATTATGCAAGGGGAATGATACCTTACATTTACGATTATTCTGGATATACCAGTGACAACAGGTTCTTTCGATTTAAACCAAATCAAGGGGTTCACTTTCTGAAAAGACCCTAAACATGTTGTGAAACATATTGAAATAATAAATATACTCATAATGATTGTAAAAAAGTCACTTAAATGTTTTGGGAACCTTCTGGTTCTAGTTGATTTTCTCTGTTTATTTGCAGAGATTTCATTTTCTATTTCTGCTGTGTTATCGATAGATTCAAGACTACCCTTAGGTGTTTTAGAAATGGACGATGCAATAAAATCTGAATCATCTGACTCGGCAGGTTCTGGGGTAGACTCTTCATTATTTCTTTCAAATACGTTCCTAATCTCTTGTTCATAATCATAAATTTCAGTAGAACTTTCGGTTTCAATTGTATTATTATTATTTCTGTTTCTCTTATATTTTTATTGCTTAACGGAACTTCGGATGGGACGACTAAGTCATAAATTTCAGTGGAACTGGACCCGCTTTCTTGGGTGTGTGGTTCAGATATAACATCGTCAGTTTCATAATTTAGTTCTTTGAGTAATTTATCACGAGAAAAATATGGTTTTAATCTCGATATGTGTACTTTATCTAATATAACTTGTTTACTATTCTTTGGATATTTATCTATTAATTCTATCACATAATTAACAGGGTTTACACGAGCAATTATTTTATATGGCATTTTATATGTGTGCAATAGTTTTTCAGATTTATTTTTTTCCATTTTAAGGTAATGCAACCATACCATGTCGCCGACATTATATATAACATCTTTATGATATTTATCGTAATATTTTTTACACTGCAATGATGCTTTATTATACTAGCTTTTACTACTGCATAGACTGTTTGCAAAGTTTTTTCAACTGCATATAACTGAGCGTCAATTGTGGGTATACCAATTGGGGCTACACTAAACATTTTGTCATATAACAAAACGGGATTTCGTCCGAAATTAAGATAAAAAGGGCTGTAACCCGTAACTGCATGTTTACTTGTATTATATGCATGCAATACATAAGGTAATACCTCACACCAATTTTTTTGACTCTTTTTTAAAAACATACGCATCATAGTAGCTAGGCTTTGATTAAAACGCTCACAAATTCCGTTTGTTTGCGGGTGAAAAGATGTTGTTAGGATATGTTTACTACCAAATCTTTGAAAAATAAGCTCACTTAACTTTGCTCGGAATTGCATTCCTCTATCTGTTAGAATAATCTGGTGTGCCAAAAATTAAAACAATCTCTTCTATAAAAAAGTCAACGACCTCATTAGCGGTGCATTCAATATAAGGCTTGACTATAGCATATTTTGTAAAACTATCAGTGGCTACTAAAATCCACTTGTTTTGACGATTAGACTTGGGAAATGGTCCAAAAAAATCAAGCCCAATTTTTTCAAATGGACCAACAGCCTCAATCGGAACCATAAGACCAGCTTTTTTAGTTTTTGGATGCTTGCCTGTTGAGTTGCTTGCATGTAGGTTAGGATCCTTACAGGAACGAATATAAGCTTCAACAATTACGCGCATGTTGGGAAAGAAAAATCTATTTCGGATTTTGTCTAATGTTTTATCGATACCGAGATGAGCTGAGAATAGGTCATCGTGATAAGTATACAAAACATCAAAATAAAGTTTTTTAGGTAGACAAGTAACAAGTTTTTCATTACCATCAACTTTTACAAGTTTTCTTAATACCCCATCATCGATGGTATACTCATCAGTTATTTTTGAATCTAAAAGGTCAGATTCCTGTGTTAATATTTTATAAATTTCGCCGAAATATTTATCATTTAGCTGCAATTCTGGGAGATTAATTTCTGAGTCTACAAGACCTTCTATAGCGTTACAATATGCATAACTTGTCATATTGTCTATTTCACTTTCAGCACTGTCTACTGGATTTCGACTTAATGCATCACAATCTTTAACTGAAACAGAAGACTTATATTCGACAGTATAATCGAAACCAGCTAAATGTAAACTCCATCTTATTAATCTAGGAGATAAGTCTTTCTTAGACGCGAGCCACTTAAGGGACCAGTGATCTGTTAAAATTGTGAACTTAATGCCAACTAATTAATGTCTAAACTTATTTGTAGCATATACAATAGCTAGGCATTCTTTTTCGGAAATAGTATAATTATTTTCGGCAGTTGTAAGCCTGCGCGAATGATGGTATACAGGCATATATTTGTTTCCAATTAGATGTTCTAGTTTACAACAAATACCATAACCAGAAGCATCTGTGTTTACCCTTGTGGGCAAATTAGGGTCAAAATGGACCAAACTGGGAAGAGTACAAACGAGTTGTTTAATTTTATTCATACATTCGATTTCTTTAGGACCAAAACTTTTCTCAACATCAACTCCCTTCTTTGTCATTTGTGTTAATGGGTACGTTAGATTTGTCCAATTCTCGAAGAAACCTCTATGGTACCCAACTAGCCCAAGGAATGCTCTAACATCTTTTACAGTTGTGGGTATTGGATATTCTAAAATTGCATTTTTTTTGGATCGATTCTAACACCTTCTTTGTCTATAATTTGACCTAAATAGAGAATTCGAGTCACTAAAAATGTGCACTTAGAAGGCTTTAGAGTCAGGTTAGCTTCTCGGAGGCGTTTAAAAATTTGTCTTAAATTATCAAAATGACTCTCATAATCAATTGAATAACACACGATATCTTCAATATATACTATTAAAATCCGCCATTTGAGACCTGCGAAAACTATATAAACACATCTTTGAAATGTAGCGGGAGAGCATTTCAACCCATAAGGCATTTTAACAAATTTATATAAGCCATCTTGAGTTATAAATGTAGTTTTGTCCTGGTCCATCTTAGCTATAGGCACTTGTAAAAACCCTTGATTACAATCTAATGGGCTGAAAACTTTTGCCAGAGAGAGACAATCAATACAATCTACTATTCTTGGTAACGGATAACAATCTGATACTGTTATCTCGTTCAGTTTCCTCGAAACTACACATAGGCTTACTTCCGGAAGTCCGGTTTTAGGATCAATAGTTTTCTTGGAAACTAAAACAATTGTGCTGGACCACGGAGCTTGCGAAGGTTCTACTACTCCCATTGAAATCCATTCCTCTATTTGTTAATTAATAATTTTTCTTTGCGAAAATGAATACCTGTACGGCGCACAAGAAATAGGTTTGTTATTTCATGTATCTATAGTGTGATCTATTACTTTAAATGTTCCAAGTTGTGATGAATCAAAAGCAAACACATCTATAAATTCTTCAATTAAATTTATTAAAGACTCTTCAATATTTTTTGGTAAATTTTCACCTATTTTTATTGGTCCTCGACTAACGTTTACAACTTTAGTTTTATCGCTAATTTCATAGTTAGCTTTTTTTATCTCACCTATTAAGTATTCGCTTGGCAAGATAACTGATCCTTCATTTCTACTAATTATATTTATAAAACACTCATTTTGGTCTAAAAAGATTCTTGATAGAATACTAAAATCTCTTATGAGTTTTGGATTTGGAATATAATCATAATCTCGAGGCAAAGTTATTCCTTCTATCTTTTTAGTAAACGCCTGCTTTGGCTTTATTAATATTGTTTTGACATTTTTAATTTTAATTATGTCAATTGAACCCATATCATTTTGTTCATCACTTGGTATTGTCTCATAATTTAATTCAATATCGTTTTTCAGTGTTTTATTAGAATGTATTAAATTACAGCTCAAACTGTGATCACTAGGTTCATTAAGAATAGACTCAAGACTCGGAATACTATCTGTGTTGTCCTCGTCATCACTGGGAGTACTATTTATACCATACTTTTCATCAAGCCTTCTCAACACCTTCTCGTTTCCAGGTTTAAGTATTTGTTCTTTAACTGTGATTACTAAAGTGTGTGGTTCAATATGAAGCGGTTTTGAACCTTTGTTTTTAATTGTAAAAATAACTTTATCAAATTCGTTCAAACAAATTTGATAAGACGCACCTTGATATAGACCGCATAATAAAATGTACTTTAGAGGCAGTTCGAAATCCATAATTGTACAAATATATTCATTTTCATTTATACAAATTGAGTTTTCTGAAAAGATTTTAATAGCCTGTACATAATCCATATTTCCGTCATATTGAGTGTAAGACTGAAGTGTAAGCTGGTATTTGTCATCTGGAACAAATTCAATCTCATGATATAGATTAACTGGTTTAAGGGGATACGGTACGAATGATTTTTAGCTCACTTTGTAAAAGTCGAGCTATTGGATTTGGGATGTCCGTCTGTCTGTGT
Organism: Phthiracarus laevigatus; assembly: GCA_034700185.1. Lineage (NCBI taxonomy): Eukaryota > Metazoa > Arthropoda > Arachnida > Sarcoptiformes > Phthiracaridae > Phthiracarus > Phthiracarus laevigatus. Next base: position 19,695 of record JAQIXJ010001551.1, read on the forward strand.
GTCTGTCTGTGGACTTTTTCAATTTTTATGATTTTTTTAATTTTTTTAATTTTTTTGACTTTTTTCAATTTTTTTTAATTTTTTTGATTTTTTTGACTTTTTTCAATTTTTTTTAATTTTTTTGATTTTTTTGACTTTTCAATTTTTTCAATTTTTTTGATTTTTTTTTAATTTTTATTGATTTTTTTTTATTTTTTCAATTTTATTTAATTTTTTTCAAATTTTTTAGCTCACTTTGTAAAAGTCGAGCTATTGGATTTGGGATGTCCGTCTGTGTGTCTGTCTGTGGACTTTTTGAT
>JAQIXJ010001552.1:0-19989 GCA_034700185.1 Phthiracarus laevigatus
GCTATTTTTAATGATAAATGCTATAAAAGCTATAAATGCTAATAAATGCTATTATTCTTGAAATCGAAAAATTGTCGTTTAAATCCGAGTAGTTTTTGCTACCCCTTTCTCTTAATTTTTTTCCAATACCGCACATTTTTCAAAAAATTTCAAAATATCATTATATTTAATAATATAAAATGAATTAATAAATATTTTGAAAAATGTTAATATAAAAGAAAATACATTATACTTTAACATTTAATTGATTTTTCTATACAATAAATGCTATTATTTTAACTCTCTAGCAATTATATTGTATATGTAACTTTTTAGATGTTTTTAAAGATAGATTTCCCCAATGATCGCATATTATGAATATAAAAACGTTGTTTTTCAGTTTCGAAAGCATATATTCTCTCTAAAAATCGCTTTTGTTCGTATATCATCAAAGAATCTGTTCAACAATATTTTGTTTTTCTTTGTTGCTAAGAGTCATTGTTTGAATTTTGCAATAACATTTCGCATCAGAAGTTTTTATCATTATCTTCATGCAAAAACTTTTTTACTGATATAATGTAGATTTCCGAAATCCGAATAGACGTATCACACGTTGGCTTCCAATACTATTTTTGAATAGGAAAGAGACATAGGCTATTCAAATTAAACTTTAAATTTTAATTTTAGTCTGGTAGGTCTATAAAAAATTTAAGTATGCGTAAGAAAAAAGGAAGGGATTTGTTTTACTTTTAAGATTAAATTTGAAAATGAATTCAATTTAATTATTAATACTTGAATAAATCTTTAAGATTAAAACTAGGTTTTCCTCTTTTAATTAAAATAATTCTCTAAAAAGTCATAATACAGGTATTTTTTATTGTTTAAGCGAGCGAACTTTTTTCGAGCGATAGAATACTTTTTCATGTGATTAAATCAAGTTATTATCATTTAATATCATCCAAAAACTTGAAAACTCGTTGGAACACTTTGAATCCTTTGTTTTTAAAAAACAATTTCTTTCATCATACTTGTTGTTAAAGTCAAAATTAAAAAAAATTGATGCCTATATGTTTATACTTTCTAAGAATTTAATCATACAAAGAAAAACACATTTTCGTGTTGGTTAAAAATTTGATATAATACATTTGCTTGTGTTTACCAGTTGTAGTTTGCATAATAGAAATTGATATCAACACGAATTTTATTTCTAACTTGTAAGCACACGCACAGTCAAAAAAGCAAAAGCAATATTATTTTCATCAAACAATATCATTTTTATGCCCACACACTTTTTTGACAAAAATAAAAATAATTTTCACACCGATGCAGATATAATAAATGTTCTTTATATTTTTTAAAAAATAGAAAAATTTACATAAACTTTTCCAGATGTTAGCATTTATTTTGTTTGTGACACCACCGCAAAAAAAAGACAATTTAACAGTATTTTGTTTCAAGAAGAGCAACTGTGTATAAAAAAGTGTTGGCCTTAAATTCAAATATCATTTCTAAATAATGCGCTTATGGTTAGGCAAGAAACTGAACGGCAAATTTATTGATTACAAACGCATTGTAAAAACCTAAAGTATTTACGGTTTAACGCATTTCTTTTCTCTTCCGTTGGCTTTTCGAGCCGAAAAGTCATTTTCTTTTGACAAAAGATATCTGCGCCATAATTTTGAACAAAACATTAGATGCAGTATGCGATGATTATCCTCGACTGAGACTCATCATCCTCGGAGACACATCTTCTTTTTTCCGGTTAACCACATCATTATGATCGCAAGTACATATCTGCCAACTGATGAAGAAAAATAGGGCATAAATTTGCTCTGGATTACATAAGTATCGTTATTTTGCGAACAGTTCAAATAAATTTTAGCTTTATAAAAGTAATTAGTTTTATTTGATAGTTGTTGGGGAAAATAAGCATAATTCAATTTAGTGGGTTTTGTTACAATATTGTAACATAAGAATTCAAGTTGAATTAGCAGATTATATTGTTTTATTATCGCTGACATTTATATGAATTGATATTAACATTTTCTCCAAGTTTCTTAAAATTATTGATTTTTGGCATAAACAAGGTTTTAAAGCCATATTTTATTAAAGTTACTTACAGATGATTGAAAATTGAAAAAATAAGTTTTTAAAACATGAATAAAATAGTTTTTCGTAAAACTTTTTAAAATCCAATTTTCACGAAATCTATAAATTTTACAAGAAATCTCTATTAATATATAAGTCAATTTAATATTCGTTACACTAGCCGATTGTAAATTTATGAACTAAACATCTATGTTTTCCTAAATTTTATTTAAGTCTATAAAACAGTAGTTATTAAATTAGGATACAATAAATTTTTAAACTATTTAGAATATTTGAATGAAAAAACTTTCCACATTATAAAAAAATACTGTAAGAGTATAAAAGTAACCATTGACTCAATGGCATTGAGATGCAAATGGAGTTTGGAAAAACGAAAAAATAAATTTAGCAGTTGATTTTATCGATTTAAATTTTTTTTTGGTTTTTACCCATTATAATTTAAATGTTTATGGGAATATAAAAAATTTAGTATTAAAATTTAAAAAAATAAGATTTATGTTCACTTTTTCAACTTATGGATTCACCAGAAGCCTAAATTTTTTGAAGTGGGCTTAAACTGGCAATTTTTTACAATCTTACTAGGACAATCACAAAAAAATTAATTTTAAAAATGATCTAACTATCAGCAGCACATAAATTTTTTAATGTGTTCATAAACTAATGAACAAAAAATGAGATCAATATGGTTATCAATCTAAATTAATTTGAGATAAAGAATGTTCAAATAATCGGATAATACAATAACTTTTCGCAATATTTCGGTAGTGAAACATCAATTTCTTATCAAACATTATTAATCATTATTAGCTCGCAATATTAGTTTCTATTAATAGAATTTAATTATAAAAATACATATATGGGAAAAATCCCCCGAATTTGATGGATTATTTGTTTATTATGTATTAATATTCATTTACGAACATTTGTTGCCATAAAAACATAGGCGCTGTTTTAATAAAGGATTTCCAAATTTCATTCTAATGTGTTAAAGCTGTTGTCAAGTTTTTAAATTTTTTATTGTTCTTATCTCATATTATAAATCTTATACCGTATACGTAAGTAATTAATTTGAGCTTAAATATAATGAAACACATGATTAATAAGTATGAAAATGGCAAACATCTGCTATCAAACCATTTTCGCGTTTTATGAATGAAAGTTTAAGTTTTATTAAATAATTGATTAAACGCTTTGAAACTTATTAAAAGCCAAATATTTTCACACATTTCTTATACGCCAGGTTTAGAAGTTTTTTAAGTAATCTGTTTACACTGTTGATTAGCCTGCAAAAGATAACAGGATCTGAATATTTTAAATTGTGTTACTAAAAGAATGATTGTTAATATTAAACTATTATTGTTTAACTAAAAAACTTTAAAATAGGAAAAAATGTAATTTCTTATTTTTGTTTCCATAACAATAGGAATATGTGTCCGTCTGTACTGCAAATCGGTGCATTTTTTGTTCTAAAAAACTACAATCTAAATAAATTTTCTCTATACATGTTGGCAAAATTTTAGATTTTGAATCAAAGCAATTAATTGTGCGACTGTTCTCCCTTACGCCGTAAAACTAATTAAATAATTATTTAGTAAAGAGTGATAGCTTTTAAAATGAAAATGAACTTAAGATTAATGTGATAAATCAGTGCGGAACGCAAACAGATTACTAGATACAGTATAACAAAAAATAACAATAAACATTTGCCCGAATAAAGAATATAAAATAAAAATAAAAACTTATTCAAATATACGAACGAGTGTACCATTTATTTACAGCCCACTTGTTCTATCGCCTAATTTATTGTACTGTAATGTTCGAAATAGTGGTTTAATGGCTACCGAAATAAAAAGTAAACCAAAACATAAAACTGTTAATCTATTATTTGTTTTAGTTTGCCAGTTACGTCTTAGTACATTATATTGTTATACATTGTGTGCTAATTCTGTCAGTTTCCTAACGATTGCATCAATAATAGCAAACATACCATATGTTAACTCGATTTGCGTTTAACCCACAGATTATCAAAACTACGATTAATATTAAAACTACGAGCAAATAATATGGCAATTTTCGCCGCTCGTATCATAAATCTTTCATAAAACATTTATCTCATTTACTTTCAGTATTTAATACTAATATCAATCAAATTTGTTTAAAATAATAATAACCCAAGCGAAATGTCGAAAATTTATTTTTGCTAAGTTATCATTTTTATTCGACACATCATTAGGCGATTTTTATTGATTTTATAATTTTTAAATAGTTAATTATTAGCAAAAAATTTAAAAAATTTAGTAAAATTTTACGGCACAACACTATCACAAAAAAAGTAAATGAAAAGTTTTTAATGCTATTTATAAGCAGTGTATTACAGTGATGCATGTCCAGTATTGTCCAGTGTTATACAGCGATGCAAGTGTGCTCTATGAGACAAAGTGCAGGTTTGTTACAAACCGTTTTGCCTGTTTTTTAAAATCATTTGTAAAATGAAACCACATATGATAACATTTATAAAATCAATTGCCGATTTTACAAAAACATTAGTGTTTCAGTGTAATCGCCTTAGAAAGGCTAGAAGTGTCGAAACGTTGCTTGATAACGCTAATCTAGCATAAAAAAATTCAAATTATTAAAAATAATATCAATCAAACAAAGTTTTAAATATATTTTTATGGCTTAAATTTTATCAAAATCTAATGTCTTAATTTTATAAAAAAAACTTAAATTAAATTTATAAGCTCATAAATTAACGCTGAATTTATGAAGACCCATAATATTAAAATCATTATTCTCTACAATTCTGAAATAAAAAACTTCCATTTAGTAATTTTCTTTTAACGAAACAAATACTCTGATTTCGAGTGGATGAATGAGAGAAATTAATTTAATGATAATAACAAAATATATCAGCGAATGACTGTGAATGAATGCTGCATATATAAAATAGTGTTATAATTAAGGTAATACAGAAGTAAATAAGTCGAATGGTATGAATACAGTATAAAGTCATTTATGCGATCGAATATACATATCATGAGTTGACTTTGATTCTAAGAATACCGGTAATTGAATTCGAAAACTAAACAAAAAACTATATAAGCCTTAGATATTAGTGCCATTAGTCATTAAAAGTATTAATTACATTATTGAATTATCTTTACTAGTGTTAAAAAATTACTTCGTGGAATAAAAACAAATTAAATTTGTTTAATTACTGTTATATTCAATCAGAAATAATCAGTTTAATGCTATTATAGCCCGTATAACGTTTACAACGGTTAGTCAACCTACAACCTGTTAGCTAGTTTGTATCACTTTATATAAATAACATTATTTGTCTGTTGTTTGTTTGTTTGTTTGTGAAGACCTTTATAGGCTCCTTCCCTGGGGGTCCCACCCCCTCGACACCTATATTAATGGATTCAGCTTGAAGAGAGGAGGTCAAGTAGGGGGTCTCGAGGTGGTGGGCACCCCAACATACAGGAGGGGTCCAAAAAATGTTAAAAATACCCTTCAACACCTATATCATTCGAGTCTACTGAATAAGCTCAGTAAAATGAGGGGTCACTCGAGGGGGTGAACACCTCCTCATACAGGAGGGGTCCAAAAAAGTGTTAAAATACCCTTCAACACTAATATCATTCGACTCAGCTGAAAGTGCTGATAAAAATGAGGGGTCACTCGAGAGTTGGGCACCCCCTTATTTAGTGGGGATGAAAAAAACTTATATAAACCCTTCGACACCTACATCATTTAATTCGGCTACACAAATATAGTTAAATGAGGGGTCACTCAAAGGATGGGCACCTCCTCCTCAAAGTTGGTTAGGCTTAGATAGGCGAGTAGGGAGGGGCGGTGCGGTGTCTTAATAATCCGTGCGAAGCACGGGCTGTTGCCTAATTATTTTATAAAGAAAGAAAAGGTGATTAACACGATAGCTCTCAGACGAAACTGATGGACCTAATTAGGTGACCATGTTATAAATAGTAAAATATTTTATTGTGTAAATCTAAACCTTGGTATAATTATTTAAGCGTTTGCGCTAAAAAAACCTTATCTGAATATTATTTTATTATTTTATTTCACACTTTACTTTATTGCGCTACACAACATTGCTCTTTAATAGTTAAAATCTTTTTTAGTTATAAAAGCAGTAAAAACAGTATATTTTAATAATAAAGGAGAACGTGATGGAGAAACTTACAAATTTTAAATTATACTAGTGTTAGTAACCTTAATAATATTATTTTTTTAGTTTGCTCACAACAATTAAAATTTATTAAAAAACTAAGAAAATTGTGAGGATTCTGTGATATTGTTGTATTTTAACAATAAAAGTTTAAAAAATAGATATAATATTTATGCTTAGAATGACCAACATGTAGTTTCATAAAACAAAATAAACTAAATATTGGTTCCAGTTATAATTTCAAAGATTTTAGGATCGCATCTACTGGGCAAAAGGCAACAAAGTGAGTGGAAATAGTGTACACAAATGAACTGTTAGAATTCATAAATTTAAATTTTTTTGAAAGGTTATTTTTAAACTTTTTGTATTGTTGACATTTTGACATTGTAAACTTTTATTATTTTCTTTGTTATACTGTATTAGTGTTTGTAGCCACTGTAATTCTCGTTTTTTTACAACAATGATAGCATGTTTCATACATTATTCAAAAAAATTTTTTACAAATCTAAAAGTACACATTATATTAAAAATCTTTTGTTAGGTTAAAATTTTACAATATTGGTAATTTATATAACGTTTTGTTCTTAATTATGATGAAGTATTCAAAAGGTAGAAAGCAGACATGCACTTACACTTAGTGAGCAACTTTTCTGCAAATTTGGAAAAAGCGCACTCATTTTAACGATGCAACTTAACGTAGCAACTCTTTTTCACTAAACTCTAGACAGATGCCTACCGTTAAAAAATGCGCTTTTTCCCACTTTTGCAGAAAAGTTGATCACTAAGTGCATGTCTGGTAAAAAGACCGATATGTCAAATCTAATCGTTCGTTTAATTGAAGCAAACTGCCCTGTAAAAGAACTAAAATATATAATTCTAATTAGAATACTATAGAATACGGACATATACAGTATACAGGATATTAAGTAAACTTTCGCAAAAAGAGAACATAAAAGGAGACTAACGAAAAAATAATTTTCCATATGAGATAACTACTTTAGTCGTTAGTTTGCTAATTCAATCGGGTTTAAATATTTATTATAATTAATGAATCATTGTTTTCGAGATTCATAAACTAAATAAAAATGAAATGCTCTTTTTAAAAGTATTTAAAATTCGTTGAAATCTAAATGTAATGATTAATGTTGCCATTTGTCATAAGTGTACAAACTTTTCTAGTAAAAATATATTAAAATTCCTTTTACAAAATAAACTGTGTAATGGTATTGTGTTGATAATATCAAAGTAAGTGTCATATACTGCCATCGTGTGTCAACTATTAATCTCTAAACTTTGATTATTATAAAAATAATGAGTTTTGTTTAAAATCAATTGTACTTATCTTTTCGAGTAATACACGAGATTCTTTATTTCAACAAAGAAAAACGTAGTAAATTTCAAAAGGTATCGAATTGTGAAAGAAATTTTAACTTTGCATTGATTTAGCGAAAATGAGAAAAATGGTTAAATGCAAATTCACTTGCATTGTAATTAAAGTCAATATCAAATAACTTGATAAAAATTTTTGTGCATTGCAGTGACATCACTCTATTGCTATTATGGCATTAGAGTTGATGTCACAAAATTCAAAAGCAAATGTTTGCATACAATATTAAATTTAAAATTTTAAAACACTTGTTCTACAACAATGCACAAACAAAGTTTGAATCGGTTTGCATACAGAGAGAGATAGGGGGAGAGATTAACAATAAGTATTTATTGTATTATTAATTACGTTTCCATTACAGAGTATTTATTGTATAATTTACTCTATTCCCCTCTACTTTCATACTTTTTAAATGTTTAGAGTTTATTTCCTCCTTTTTTTATCAAGTTATTTGGTATTGACTTTAGAGGCCATATCAAATATTTTTGTTTTTTATATTAAATAATCTTTGATTTTAAAATAGTAATAATTAGGGTTTCGAAAATCGTTAAATAACGAATTGCTTAAACCATTCTAAAACATATTGGTAACTATACTAAAGTTGTTTTTTAACTTAAATAATTCAAAAAATGTTAATTTTAATTAACGATTCTAACGGTTTGAAAAATAACTAACCATTTTATAAATTTCTAACGAATTCAATTTTTTTAAATTTGGTTAAAATTGTCGGTAAAATCCGAAATATTGCCGTTTTAATCCGATAAGTTTTTGAAGGACCTGTACTTTTTAAAAAATTTTGGAGTCAATTCAATAATTTTATTTTAACGATAAATAAACGATTTTGCACTGTTTTTTCTAACGATTTTCGAAACCCTATTTATTACAGCAGTTCTATTCTTTTCTGATCATAATAATTTTCAAAACTTTACTACTAAAGAAGCTAATGTACACAATTGTTTAAACTAAATCAAGGAAGACCAGCGAATTACTCAATCAAAAGAAACAATCAAATAAAAAAATCCCACTTTTATTGAGTATTTGAATCAATAAATTCACATAAGTTTCTTATTAAAATTATTGACAACAAATCAAAAATAATAATAATTTCCATAGTTTCCATAACAATAATAACAAAAAGAAAAGAAATGTGCAAGAAATAGGTGAACACGATATAAAACAGATTGTTTTATGGAAAAAGAGTATTAAGAAAAGGTAGTAAATTGAGATTAACAATAGTTGAGATTTAAAGAAATGTCAAAACTTTAAACTAAGCTAAAACAAAACTTTCGAGAACTTTAACGAAGCAAAATTTAATTTAAGCTTTTGCAGCCTTCGCTGATTTGGCTTTAGCATATGGCACGCGACCATAAGACAGTGGGCCAGAAGATTGTACATCGGAAACAGCTGGCGCTGGTCCGTCGATTGCTGGTCCACCCACTGCTACTGGAGCTGCGATTGGTTCTAATACTGGCAATGCTGGCACTGGATATGCTGGACGTACTCTTCCTTCACCTTTAGCGACCACTGTATGCACTTCTTCGAGAACTGGTCGCACTTCTTGAGTAACGCGACGGAATGGTTGAATCACTTCTCGAACCTCTTGAATAACGGGTCGCAAAACTTCGTGGATAACGCGTTGTGGCTCTTCTTCAGATTGAGTGGACTCTACTTGAGGTGGAGCTCCCGGTGTGTGAATTTGTTGGACAAATACTGGACTAGTAGACGATCTGAATACGATCTGAACTGGAAGTTCTTGTGGTTCCACTTCAATAAGTTGTGGCTGCACTGGCTCTTGTGGCAAAACTAATGGACGAACTTCGACTGTTCTTCGTGATTGAATGGCAGCATTAACTGGAAGAGCTTGCGATACTGCAAAAGGAGCGCCCGCTCCGAATGTTCCTGGAGCTAATGGAGCCAAACCACCAGCAAAACCTAATCCATTGCCTAATCCGATACCATTGCCTAACCCAATGCCATTGCCTAAGCCAATACCATTACCTAATCCAAGACCATTGCCTAATAATAAGCCATTGCCTAAACCGTTGCCTAATGCTAAACCATTACCATAACCTAAACCATTGCCGAATGCCAAACCATTGCCTAAACCATAACCTCCTAATCCCGTTCTCAAGCCATAACCCAATCCAGCTGCTCCTCCACCACCAGCAGCGAGTCCACCACCATATCCACCAGAAAGCGCGCCACCGTTACAATAAACAACAAATAATGATACAATAAGCAGCTAATCATACAAATAAAAACACAAACAAATTAACTTATTGTTTTATGGTAAATAAAATTTCCAACTTACTTGAAACATTTTTTTCACGATATGAAATAAATTAACTTATTGAAAGTGGAAAGCTGAGAAAAGCTCAACGAAAAAACTGTTGGACGAAGAAAGTGAAAGCAGAAAACTGAATGAATTTTTTTCCAAACGCAGACGTCTTTATATATCCAACACCGAACGCGATGGTATAAGTGATGAAGCAAATTAGTGTTACTTATCTTCAGTAAAATCGTCAAAAATTACGATTACTTTGGCTGATAATTGCAAAATAAAATAAACTTTTATTTTTACGAGTGAACCAGTTCAATAGGAAGTGTATCCTCTTTTTTTAGGACTAATAAAGCACTAAAAATGGGCCTGCAATCCAATTTTTTTAACCAAAATTGCTTTTAAAAGGGACAAAACTCGTTATTGCCCTTAAGAACAAATGGGTGCGCGAATAAAATAGTGTATTTAAATAATGTTGTCTATTGATCTCAACATCTTTGCTATAGTACACCTAACAGGCAAAAAATACATGTTTTTTCTCGAGCAAACTCGCTTTAAGATAAGCTTTTAATAGATAGAGCGTTCGCATAAGTTTTGTGCGGGTTTGCTAAACTTAGAATCTTTTAAAAGGCGAGAGAGATTAATCCCTTAAAGAACTAGACGTTTTTGGTAAATGATACTTTAAAATAGTTAAATTTTTTTAATTAGTGTCTTTCAGTTTTATTTTTAATTTAGCGCAAGTGATAAAAGCTTTTTTTGGTTTCACTTTTTTTGTTAAATCTTAATATAATCTAAATAAAAGTTTAATTCCATTATGACTCTATTTAAAACAATAACCAGTTTACTATTTCGATAAACATATATATTTCAATTTAACATTAGAATTAAACACCTATTTTTACAATTTGTTTTTAGAATAACAATTATTAAGAAATGACGTTAATTTAAAATTTAATAAAAACCAAGAAAAAAAATCAAAATAATTTTTATAACAATAAATTATTACAATAAAAAAGGAAAGAAAGTGAAAAAAAAGAATTATAAAAAAGTCAAAAATTGATAAAAATCAAAAAATTGAAAAAAGTCAAAAAATGAAATCAAGATCCGGTCATAATATCTGACATTGCTATTTAAATATTAGTTATTATATGGTCGCTAGCTTTTCGCTTGCTCCCATTATTTTAAAATATCTTTATAGGAAATTCTGTTATAAGTTATAATTTGTTAAAGGCAACTTAAATCAAGTACAAATCACTTTATTATCGTTTATTAATTGCATATGTCACTTTAATTTTTAATCAAATTTTGTTATTTTAACCGTATTTCCACACATTTTAACAATATTTGATTAATTTGAACAATATTAATATCCTTTAATAACCGCCAACTATCGGCATATACCACTAAAATATTAACCTCAATTTTGGCTCTTTTGACAACTTTAATAACCGTTTTGACCATACTTATGGCCTTTTGAAAATTTAATTCTCTTTTTAACATGAAATAGCTGCATATGCCACTCAAATTTTATTCTTAATTTTGGTAAGTTTAGATTAATTTTGTCCATTATGGCCAGATTTTTTGTGTTTTTGCTGAAAATCACTATTTTATAACAAAAAGTGGTATATTCCAACCTAAATATTTGCTATTTTTTGTGTAGTTTCGCCTATTTTGAAGTAATTTTGACCATATTAGATCAGATTTTTGCCTATTTTGGCGCAATTTTAACTATTATTGACCTATTTAAGGCCAAGTTTAGCATACTTGTTGTCTTTTTGACCCTATTATTTGGCTTTTTTTGCCTTAAAATCCCTTTATTAACATAAGAAATAGTGGTAAATACCTGAATTAACACAAGAAAATGGTTAAATCCCTCTAAGTAAAGAACAAAATCCCGTAATTAACATGAGTGCGGACAGAGAGACGGACATGGTTAAATCCAGATATCTGACAAACTTTCATTCAGAGAAAAAATCAAAAGAAAACATACACACAGGTATGTTAAATCCAATAGCTGACTTTTACAAATTAAAATTGTACAAATTGTAGACAATTTTCAACAATCAGACAAAATCAAATATCAATTATCATACCATAAACAATATTGATAACCAATGCCTTTTAAACTTGTATAGTTATGTTCTGAATGAGATTGATTTATATACATTAAAACTAAATATACATTATAAATTTAAAAATTTAAAAAACATAATTTAAAGTTAGTCAGTAATGATTAGGGCGTTGAGAATCGTTAATTTTACGATTTTATTAAAATGTTAGACTGTATTTTCATTTTAAAACAAGTTTATATGAAATGTAGAAACGAAATAATTAAAAATAAAGTAAACGAATTAAACGATTCAAACGAATTTAAAAATTTGAAACGATTTCAAATTTTTGTAACATTATTTGTTTAAATTCAAAACTTTTGGATAATGAAAAGCTGTATATACCATTAAAATCTATATCTCATTTCTTTCACTTAAGAAGATGCCAGCTTAACTGAAAAAAATTAATTGTGAAATTCATCCCATAGTTTCCTCCGACATGTAAAGATGTTTTTCGAATTATAATGCATTATTAAGAGACAATAGAAGAACATTTAGTTAAAATAACATAAAGTATTTTACACAATTGTTCATTATAACTAATTTTGTAACTAAAATTTAAAAATTTTTCAAACGATTTATCGAACGATTTTAAGCCTTTTTATTAAATGATTAATAAACGATTTTGTAACATTTTTTCTAACGATTTTCAACACCCTACTCACTACAGTAGTGGTCATATATATCTTTAAATAACGTGCTTTTATACAGTAAACACTTTTTATTTACTGATATTGTAATTATGTTACCATCTAATTTTAATTATTAAATGATATTTTTGAATGATTAAATTATAAATTTTTGACCTGTCGAAGACAGACAACTTTCTTGTTCTGTATATCTTACATATGTAGTATACTAAGGTCTGACAATAAGGTTTGTTAGCGCATCGCTACCAGTCTCTCTATTTTAGAATAAATTCCCAATCAAATAAAAAAATTATAACACGTGTTTTAATAGTTAAAGTTAACTATTAAGTTTATTTATTTTTTTAAAGAACAAATAAAAACAACAAATCAACATTGAATAAACTAAAGAATTCATTAGGAAAAAATCCAGATTTAGAATGATTTACTTCATATTAAAAATCATTCGATCACAATTTTTCAACCCTGTACTCTCCTTTGGGTGTCTGTCAAAGTCGAGCGTTTATTTTTGGTTTAAAAAGAGTTGACAACAAACTTAGTTTCACTTTTGATAATATCGAATATATAACATTAACAAGAAGGACACATTCATGGAAAGCTTACTTTTTAATAGTTTGATATAAGCTATTAAGTTATTAATGTCAAAATAAACTTGTTAAACTATTCAACTGTCAAACCAATCCTCGATTGTTGCACTTTTCTTAATCAGTATTAGACTTTAATTTGTTTACAAACGCTATTTTAGTTTATATATCTGGAAATAATATTATCTATTGGTTGTTTCTTAGTGCGATACGAGTCCACATAATATTACCTCTTTGTGTTGCAAAACAAATTAAAATGACTCAACCACTTATTATCGTAAAACTGCTCTGAATTCACAAAAAAAAACAGTTATAACAAGAATAACGGTATATCTAGTTAATATTCAATTTTGTCGGAGTAGTAAATTAACATCAAAACTAATTACTTAATGCTAATATACTATGTCTAACTACTACTAATTTCAACGAACGATTTGTGTGCGAAATGATGCATCAAAACATTTATTAATGACATTACCCGTTACTTTGGATAATAAACGGTGTGAAGTTTATTCAGCTTTAGTTATTTTTATTACTTAAGCCATAAAAATGTAAGGTTTACCGTTACGCATGTGTGTGTAAGATATTTCTAACAAACTGAAGTGGTCTCAATAATTATGATCGACAAAAATGTAGCCATCGAATCATAAATTTAAGGCTATTGATAGTCAATTTTAATAAAGACATGTCTATTCCAACAGTAATATGGAGTGTTTCGATAATTATTGCCTCTCTTTTCACAATTATCGGCAATTTATTTGTTATCGCCGCGATTCTGATTAACCGGACATTACGTGTGTCGAAACGGAATTATTTAATTCTATCGCTAGCGGTTACGGATCTCATATACGGCTTCGTATACATGCCTGTCAAAGGTCTCACAAATCCCACGAAAACCGGGAACTGGTTTTACGGCTTGTTTCTATGCCAAGCGTATTACATACTGTCGTACACATCGGCATTCGCTTCCATTCTAAACTTAGTGATGATTGCATTGGACAGATACTTATCAATTAGCAATCTATTCTATGTACTGGTAACGCGAAGAATAATCATACGGATAATGCTGGCGATTGTGTGGTGCACTTCATTCGCATGTTCTTGTTTTATGGTCTACACTGACAACGAATTTTCCAATCGGATCCACACCTCCAAACAGTGCATGTATTCGTTAAGTAATCTTACGCTTATTTCACTTTTCATTGGATACTATATTCCTCTCGTTATGATTATTGTAGTATATATATTGATTTACAGAGTAAGTTATTAACATAATAATAAGTTGGCCAAAATCTTTTGATTGAATTCATTTACATTAATTCACTTTAAGACCGCAAAAGATTTGCTACTTAATCGACGGAATCTATCGGTGAGCGAACAACGGATTACGGTTTGTGAACAACCGATTGACAGATTGGATCACGAGATAATTGAATGCGCGAATGTGGGCGAAATTAGGACAGAATCGGCGTTTACAATGACAGAAGCGATTCAATTGAAAGAGATTAACGACAAACGAGAAAAGCATTTGTCAACAGTGTTGACACTAATCACGTTTGTATTTATTATTTGCTGGACACCGACTATGATAACTGTAACTATTAATATAATGTGCGTACACTGTAGAAATTGGTCGCTGTATACCGATTATTATTTCATATTTTCGTCGACCAGTGCTTTTAATTCTGCACTGAATCCAGTGCTGTATACGCTGTTTCTCCAAGAATTTCGTGCCACATTTAAGCTTCTGCTGAGGAAGTATTTGTGTTGTGGATTTTATTTCAACCCTGTTTAATTTATACTGCAGCTCTTGTGTTGGAAATTTTAAACTTAAATGTTTCTAATAAATAGGTAATAACTGAACCAAAAATAAGTTTTTAGATTAAAGCATGTGATTAACTAAAATCATAGCAATATTAATATCAATATTAAATTCTTAATGCAGTATAATTACGATGTGCCTAAATAATAGTAGGTATGCGAAAATATTTAATTAACTATTCTTAATAACAATACAGAAACATATTGATAACTAATATATAGTTGTTATATAACTTTAATAATTCAAAAAAAGTTATTTTTAATTAACATTCTAACTATTTTAAAAATATCTATTTTATTTTATTTCTAATGCAATTTTTTTAAATTGGACTAATTGGCTATAGAATGTGAAAATTTGTCACTTAAATCCGATAAGTTTTGGGAGGGGTTATGCCTTCTGGGTTTCATTTAAAAAATATTTTAAAAAATTTTTCGAAAAAGTTTTAGGCACAAAATTTTGCCTTTGGAATCCGTTTAATTTTTTGCATGCCATACAGTTTTTGAAGTAAAATCAATAGATTTTTTTCTAACATTTTTTCTAAATATTTGACAGATTATTTCTTACTGTTAATAAATTATTTTGCATCCTTAACAATAAGTTAAATATAAAAAATTAATTTACATGAAATAATTAATGCAAATATACGATGTCTACGGCTTTTTCAACGATCGATTTGTATGCGAAATAATGCATTCAAAACATTTATTAATGGCATTACCTGTTACTTTGGTTAATAATCGGTATAAAGTTTATTCAGCTTAATTATTTTTATTATTTAGCCTTAAAAAATGTAAGCTTAGCTGTTACGCATGTGTGCGAAACGTGAAGTATGGTCGATAATTATGATCGATAAAAAATGTAACCATAAAATCATAATAAATTTAAGGTCAATTAAAATGAAAACATGTCTATCCCGATCGTAATATGGAGTGTTTCGATAATTATTGCGTCACTTTTCACAATTATCGGCAATTTATTCGTTATCGCCGCTTTTCTGATTAGCCGCGAATTACGTGTGTCGAAACGGAATTATTTAATTGTATCGCTAGCGGTTACGGATCTTATACACGGTTTCGTAAACATGCCGGTCAAAGGTCTCACAAATCCCACGAAAATCGGGAACTGGTTTTACGGCTCGTTCCTGTGCCAAGCATATTACATAGTGTCGTACACATCGACATTCGCTTCCATTATAAACTTAGTGATGATTGCTTTGGACAAATACTTATCAATTACCAGTCTATTCTATGTGCTGGTAACGCGACGAATAATCATACGGATAATGTTGGTGATTGTGTGGTGCACTTCGTTCGTATGTTCTTGTTTTATGGTCTACACTGACCACGAATTTTCCAATCGTGTCCACACCGCCAAACAGTGCATGTATTCGTTAAGCAATCTCACCCTTATTTCGCTTTTCATTGGATACTATATACCGCTCGTGATGATTATCGTGATCTATATATTGATTTACAGAGTAAGTTATTAAATAATAATAAGTTTGCAAAAAGACTTCTTTTGATTGAATTCATTTACAATAATTCACAATAAGACCGCAAAAGATATGCAACTTAATAGACGGAATCTATCAGCGAGCTATAAACGGATTACAATTTGTGATCAACCGATTGACAGATTGGGTCACGAGATAATTGATTGCGCGAATGTGGGCGAAATTAGGACAGAATCGGCGTTTACGGTGACAGAAGCGATTCAATTGAAAGAGATTAACAACAATCGATATGAGCATATGAAAGCAGTGTTGATAATCACGTGTGTGTTCATTATTTTCTGGACACCAACTATGATAACTGTAACTATTAATATAATGTGCGTTCACTGTAGAAATTGGTCGCTGTATACCGATTATTATTTCATATTTTCTTCGACCAGTGCTTTTAATTCTGCTCTGAATCCAGTGCTGTATACGCTGTTTCTCCAAGAATTTCGTGCCACGTTTAAGCTTCTGCTGAGGAAGTATTTGTGTTGTGGTTTTTATTTCAAACCAGTTTAATTTCTACTGCATCTCTTGTGTTGGAAATTTGAAAGTTTCTAATCAATTACTAATAACTTACCTAAAAATATGTTTTTAGACTAAAGTATATGATTAAGTGTAAGTAAAAACATAGCAATATCCATATCAATTTTAAACGCTTAATGCCGTATAATTATGATGTCCCAAAATAATAAGTTAA
Source organism: Phthiracarus laevigatus (assembly GCA_034700185.1). Lineage (NCBI taxonomy): Eukaryota > Metazoa > Arthropoda > Arachnida > Sarcoptiformes > Phthiracaridae > Phthiracarus > Phthiracarus laevigatus. The sequence goes on from JAQIXJ010001552.1 coordinate 17,302, forward strand.
ATATAAATAATTAATTTACATGAAATAATTAATGCTAATATACGATGCCTACAGCTTTTTTCGACAATCAATTTATGTGCGAAATGATGCATTCAAAACTTTTATTAATAGCATTACCTGTTACTTTGGTTTGTAATAACAATAATAATAATAATTTATTTGATCATTAAAACTAGTAAATGATACAATTAAAAACTGTTATAAAATAGTTTACATTTTGATAAGAATTGTTTACAGTTAATATTATTACGTAAATTTAATGGTAAAGAGTTAAACAAGTCAATTGTATGCATGAAAAGTTTTTGTCTGAAAACATGTTTCGAGTTTTAGGTTTTAATAAAAATAAACATTTCTTTTATTATTACATAATAAAAATCTGTCTTTCCAATTCTGGGGAACATTATAATAATCATGTAAACAGCTAAAAAGTATTTTAAGAACTGAGAGATTACGTTTTGCTTAATCGATTTAAAGTTTATTTAGCTTAATTATTTTGATCATTTAAGCCATAAAAAATGTAAGCTTAACTGTTACGCATGTGTGCGTCCGGTATTTCTAACAAAGTGAAGTATGATCGATAAAAATTTAGCCAACAAATCAAATAAATTTAAGGTAATAAAGAGTGAATTAAAATAAAGACATGTCTATCCCAACCGTAATATGGAGTGTTTCGATAATTATTGCCTCACTTTTCACAATTATCGGCAATTTATTCGTTATCGCCGCGATTCTGATTAACCGCGAATTACATGTGTCGAAACGGAATTATTTACTACTATCGCTAGCGGTTACGGATCTCATACACGGTTTCGTAAACATACCGGTCAATGGTCTCATAAATCCCACAAAAACCGGGAACTGGTTTTACGGCTCGTTGATATGCCAAACGTATTACATGGTGTCTTTCACATCAGCATTCGCTTCCATTCTAAACTTAGTAATGATTGCATTGGACAAATACTTATCAATTAGAAATCTATTCTATGTTCTGGAAACGCGACGAATAATCATACGGATAATGCTGGCGATTGTGTGATGCACTTCATTCGCATGTTCTTGTTTCATGGTCTACACTGACCACGAATTTTCCAATCGTGTCCACACCGCCAAACAGTGCATGTATTCGTTAAGTAATCTCACCCTTATTTCGCTTTTCATTGGATACTATATACCTCTCGTGATGGTTATTGTGATCTATATATTGATTTACAGAGTAAGTTATTAAATAATAATAAGTTTGCAAAAATACTTGTTTTAATTGAATTCATTTACATTAATTCACTTTAAGACCGTAAAAGATTTGCTACTTAATCAACGGAATCTATCAGCGAGTTATAAACGAATTACGATTTGTGAACAACCGATTGACCGATTGGGTCACGAGATAATTGATAGCGCGAATGTGGACAAAATTGGAACTGAATCGGCGTTTACTGTGACAGAAGCGATTAAATTGAAAAAGTTTAACTACAAACGAGAAAAGCATTTGAAAGCAGTGATGCCACTAATCACGTGTGTGTTCATTATTTTCTGGACACCGACTATGATAACTGTAACTATTAATATAATGTGCGTTCACTGTAGAAATTGGTCGCTGTATACCGATTATTATTTCATATTTTCTTCGACCAGTGCTTTTAATTCTGCACTGAATCCAGTGCTGTATACGCTAATTCTCCAAGAATTTCGTGCCACATTTAAGCTTCTGTTGAGGAAGTATTTATGTTGGAAATTTGAAACTTAAAAGTGTCTAATCAATTGGTTTCTAATAACTTACCTAAAAATATTTTTTTACATCAAAGTATATGATTAACTAAAATTAAAGCAATAATATTATCATTAATAAACTCTTAATGCAGTATAGTTATGATGTGCCAAAATAATGATAAGTTAAATATAAAAAATTAATTTACATGAAATAATTAAAAAAACCAAATACATGAACAAAAATTAGAATATTTTAATGATTGTGTGTTTCAGATTTCTTTTGATTTTTTATAACGACGAGTAAATGCGTCCACTTTCAAAGCTTATCGTTAAAACTTTGAAATTATTTTAAAACTTTTTCCGTCCACTACTTCAGAAATATTAGGATTTATTTTGTGGAGTCAACCCCACCCGAATCTATTTGGGAGTCAACCAGTTTGACAAATAAAAATATTCAATGTCAGAATAAAATTAATGTAATTAAGATTGTCTAATTTGCATTGATTATTATTTAGGCAATCAATGAGTTCAAAAATAAATATGCAATGCTCATGTAATTGAAAGATGAGAATGCATTAATTTTGTTAATATTTGTTAGTGCACAACAACATATATCTAAGTAATTGTTACACTTTTGCTTGTAATTGTAATCTATCGATACAATAAAAATAATCTTTTAAAAAATTTAAAGATTCTATGAGTAACTATAACACATAATTTCCATAGATTTATAAGACTAGTCTTACGAGTTAGATAAGAATAAAGCTTTAATTTGTGAGTATAAGCTGTTTTAAAATAAAAATTTTTTAAATTGTTGAGATTTTTGTCGTTGTGTTAACACATTATTATAATTTTCTTACTTTTTTCTGTTGAAGCACAACGAATTATATCACAATTGTGATTGAGTTTCGGACGTTTCGAAGGCTTAAACTTAGCACTTCTTCTTCAGCGATATATTTGAAAATAGTTTAAAACTTTAAG
>JAQIXJ010001553.1:0-19981 GCA_034700185.1 Phthiracarus laevigatus
AGCTTCTAGCTTTAGAATTACACTAAATCTCATGTTTGAGCTTTATCTTGAGCTTGAGCTGGCTTAAGCTAGCTTGCTTGAACTTGAGCTTTCTGCCATCATTAAAAATAAGTATAGTTATAAAATTTTTGAAAAGTTTTGAAGCTTTTTTAAAAGTATTGTTACAACAGTAATAGTAATTACTTTAGAGTGTGCAAAGGATAACTGTCTCATTTATATTTCTTTCAAAGAGTATATATCCAAATTAAAATTATTTTAATAATATATTTTGTTTACACAAACTGGTTTAAATTGAAAATGTCAAATATTAACATAGGAGAATTGAATGGAAGAAAATCCGACAAATTCTATTCGCTTATCGCATTGGTTATCTACATATAGCCGAAATTAAGATCGACTCTGCTTAGAATGAAGGCAAGAGATATGTAGAAAAATGGTAATTCATAAGTGCAGCTCTCACTAAAGTATGGATGTTTCCATTTGGAACCAAGCAGTGGATAAGTGCATATTCTCCCAAATTTTGTATTACTAAAAAACTTTAATTTAACTGGTTTTCGCGGCACTTTAGTGTTGAACTTTACTTAAAGGTACGTATTGTTGCTAAAAAAGTTTATTGAAAAGTTCTAACAATAAATTCGATAACAATATCACAAATACTAGCATACTGCCGATAACTTAATTCAAAACGGAAAAATGTTTATCGCACGTTTATATATCATTAAAATTATTTTAAATTATTCTATAATTATGAAATACTTAATAACGGTTGTCTTAACTAACTAAACAGAAATTTAACTTCACCGAAATCTAATCAAAACTTAACCAAAACCTAACCGAAATCTAAAACTAAATATATATAACCAAATCTAAACAAAACTTAACCTAAACCGCAACCTTACCAAATAAAATCCTAAACAAAACGCCAATTAACTAAAGATTAACTTCGTACAAATTGGTCTACAAATTAATCGAAATTTAAACATATAAATGTACATTTAGGTTTACCATTGGATTTACTTATTGTTTGTCCGAATCAATTTTAAGACTTTAAACACTAAATGGAATTACCGTTAATCAATATAAAACTCAATGAAACTCATGGCTTAATCTTCTACATTGTCAACTTTGGTTTACCACTTAAAGTTTAAAAACTTAATTTGAAATTGAAATGAAGTTGTAAAAGCGGTACAACAAAGATCATTAACCTTAATGTATACTTTTTAATATCAAATTTAAAATAAATTATTTGGTCATAGGAACTTTAAATCATAGAATTGATGATGCAGACTGATTTTTTACAAAAAAATAATGTTATTGAACGTGGTGTTTATAACTTCAAAAATATAAAATTTGTTAGAAATGCATGATTTTTAGAGATTGTATTTGTAAAAATTATCTAGAAATTTAATACATAGAGTAAAATTTTAACTTATATAAGTTTAAATACATTAAGGCTATACCATAGATTGCGTCTCTAATCCGCCCAATCATTGAAATCATACGTATACCCCGCCCACTATTCCTCTCTGCTTAACATTGCTGTGGAATAGGACGGAATAGACCCGTGAAGTATGGGCTATACAGTGCGTCTCACTTTAGATTTGAGTGACAGTTTTGTACTACGCTATACTGTAATCCAGGGTTTTCCAGAGTGTGTCGGTCTGGGTGTGGTTACTTTCCGACTTTTCAAAATTTTAGGGGGTGTCAAACTACTCGGATTTAAGCGACAATTTTTCTGCAATCGGACAAAAAAATAGTAAAAAAATTTTTCCCGCATAGAGATGTCATTTATCATTTTTTAGGTAGGGGTGTCAACTTTTTGAGAAATCCTGGGGGGAGAAACCTCTCAGCCCCCTCTGGGATACCCTGCGGTAATTTATCATTTAATTTGTTTATGCTTGAATTAACAAAACTGTTAATAATAAATACCGATTACAAATACTTGAATTTATACTTCTACACATTAAATAATAAAAAACATTTAATTTTTACATTGGTTTTTTTGAAAAAATATTCATTAACTTATACATATAATCTAATCATTATGGTTAGGTAATAATTTTTTCAACAATAGGACGGTGTTCTATATAACAACCCGTTTGACTATCAATGTTAGAAAACGACATAAACTTTCAAATTAGTCTTATAATAATGGTTTCATTACAATATTTTATGCGCGAATATTGCGAGACAATATGTTAAATATTTGAGCAAATTTATCATTTTCATTATGTTAATTCAAACCGAATTATTAAATATAAACTTAAAAGTTTAACAGATAGATCAGGTGTGGAAATATTTAAACTGTTAAATATCGGCTTTGAATGGTGTGCCAAAAAAAACACTCGAGTGTCTGGCTTTGCAATCATTTGGTTCATTATAAATTTGATTTTTTCGTTCCATTAAACGTATAATAATACGAGTTCTTTAATGTGTTTATTGCTACAAAAATACAAATATTTCCATCAAATGAATCATAATTTCCGTTATTAAACATGGGAATAATAAATTGTTAAATATTGGCATTAATATAATTATTTTTAACCAAAAAATCATGATTACATTCGACAATAAGCACATCATCGATAGCGATATCACTTAATTTAACGGTACCCACAACTGCCTCAAAAATCAATTTAAACGATTCCAGTGGTTTCCGTCCGACCGCTACCTTCGCTTCGATCCATTGCGGTCCATGATTACCATTTTGTTGCCAAATCAATCGATCACCCGTTGATTCATCGTTAATATAGACACTCAAAACCGCAACATTAATTCCCCACATATAATACCCAAACGATATGCAAACATAATCGGATTCAGCAGAAGTAAATGATGGCGTTATCACACGGGATTTTTCGCCTTTCTTTCGTGGCGGTAATGTATTGATAAAAATGTAATGTCCGGCAGACGTGCCGAAAGTAAAGTCTTCGACGGGTCCTGTGTCTTCAGCTGAAGTTGAGCCACTCCTGCGCTCCCAATCAAATTTATTGGTGCTATCTTGAGACCAACCACACCATTCGTTACCAGTTTGCTCAAAATTGCAGTAATGATATAAATGTTTGACACATATGACGTCATGTCCAGACCACACTCCGTCATACCTGCAGAACCTGTGAGCGCTTCCAACCAAACTAAATCCATCATTGCACTCAAAACTGATATCCGAACCGACATCGAATGGATAATCAATAGAATCCATTCGTTTTCCATTTTCTGGTGTACCAGGATCTGAGCAATGAGTTATATCACACTTGTATAGTTTATTCAGTTTGGTCCGATCTAAATCACTGACAGAAATTCTTTGGCCCAATTTAGACACATCAACAGTTTGGTCGTACGGTACTATAGTTGGCAGTGATTTCGGTTCAATGGAGAAGTCGTACGCTCCGTAATGCATGATCGAGTAATAATCGTACGGCTCTCCCAATAAGTCCACTAAATTTTTGTTCCGTTTGTAGAAGTTTGATCTCATTTCTGGTATGACGTGTTCGTAATGGATATAAACGTAGTCATCCCTGTCTGGTCGGGTGTGTTCGTGATAAATACCGAGCGCGTGAATAAATTCGTGAATTGCTATACCCTTTCCTGCTGTCAAACAATCGGCGCTTAGACTTAAATCTTGTGCACCAGTTTCTCTTCCTATGAAAGAATAGCATCCTTTTATGGGACGAACCGAAACAAAATCATCGTTCGGTTCTGCTGTCAGTAATTTAAATCGAATGCATGTAACAGTTTCGATAGCACTCACAGCTTCTTTGATTAACTTAATTTGAGAGTCAGAGTATGAGTTGTCAATCTTGTAGGGAACGATCCGTTTGAGCCAAAGCCTATTCTTATCGAGAGGCGCTAAATAATATGAAATTTCGTCATTTAAATAGCCGTCTGGACACACGATATCGCCTTCCATCAAACATAATGGTTTTTCTGCGAGTTTAATTGAATGGTTAACACTTTCGTGACTTTCATTGAAAATACAATTCACGTACGCGTCTGTATTTAAAACGATAGAAACAAAAATGAAAATTAATTGAACTAAACTAAAAAAATTAGCGTAATATGTTGTCATTTAAAATTAATTGTAAACTATATTTTTATATATAAATAACTTATTTGTACTTTTCTACGATTAGATTTATAATCGTATATAAGCTGTGTAAAGGATTATATAAATTATCATTTTGACGCTACGCTTATTAATTATCTCGAAATGTTTCTGAAAAACAATGAAATCGCAACAACAATTAATATAAGTTGACATTTTAATAACAATGCTTTATAAATTATCACTTAAAGATAATAAAACAAAACTTATGGTATATGCAATATCTAGAAAATTTTAATGCAATGATATTTTGAACATATAAAACACTAATCAGTAAATTGCAACATTGTAACAATGAAACTTTTTAATAGTCTAATTTATTAACTTTAAAGCTATATTTCCTGCAAAGCAAATCCAGTTTTTTGTATTAAATATTGTGAAAAGATTGACTTTAAGTTACTTTTCTTTAAAATATGAGGGAAAGCTTTGGTACAACCGGAACATTTTTGATCAAAAAATTTCAAAATCATTATACATTTTACACTTTTAAAATAAAGTAAATTAGAACTTTATTCACATTAATGAAATAGTCCACTTTTCAGTTATAAGTAAATTTTGACTATAGAATAAATGAATTTAAAAAATCCTATGTTAAACTTAATTTTTCAACAAATGAAAAATATTAATTAAACACATGAAAACTTAATTAAAACTTTTTTATAAATTATTATTTCCCTTCAAACTGTTTTGAGCTTTCGGTTAATTTACTGTATATTATGTTTAACTGTCTGTTTAACGAATCATGAATAGAATGCCTTTATTAGCACCTCAAGAAATTTTGAAAAACTTGAGGCTTTTTCCAAAATTATGGCTCTATAAGGACAGCCAACTTTTGAAAAATGTTCAACATTTTCAACAAAATTGAATAAACTAGGAACTCGCAGCAATATTTGCCGCAAGTTAATGCAATGTTAAGCCCATGCTCCAGATCAACACATCCACCGTATCCCGCATTCTCCGCATTCCACTTTGCCCCTCATCCCCGTCCTCCCGCATCCTCGCGTTTTATCGCTAGGAAATTTGTAATATTTAATTGTTTATTAAAATATATTGCATAGAATGCTACATACAGTAAGACAACCATCAGCCATAATCAGACATTGGATATTTGGGATTTTCCCAAATTTTCCCAAAACAACCAAAAAGTTGTAAAATTTGTTATAACAACCAAATACATTAAAACACAATCTTATCCCCAAATTTGTTGATTTGCATATAAGAAATGAATATGATACGTGTTTTTCAAAATAAAATGAATGTTTTCAAACTGTTCAGTGTATTTAAATAAGAAAATGAAAAAAATTTGAATATTTTTGAGAAATTTAAATAAAGTTCTTTTTTACTTATGGTTCTTTTTATGCAAATTCTCATCATGATAGAAATAAACATAAGTTTAAAATTAAAGGGCAATTCTCAAGAAATAAAAACATTTAATTATGAAAAATTATACATCTTCTAAACTAGATAAGTTAATTTTTAGTAATTTAACCGAATTATAATAGTTTTCTTATTATTTATTTTTTTTTAAATTAAAGTCCATAAAAATTTTGTAACAACCAAACTTTGCAATTTTTTATTCCCAAATATCAGATGTTTGGTCATTATATTTTGGTTAACAACGTAATAAATTGTTAATTTTTAATTAAGTATTTAAATAAAAAACTATCTTTACTGTAAATTATTTTGCTCGATTAAAGACCGATGAACAACACAAATGATTGATAAACTCTATGTTTACTCTGAATATTTTTTTAATAACATCACTTATAACCGAATTTATAAAACTCACGTGACAATTAAACTCCACATAGTTATCAGTGTTTTGAACTATAAACTTTAATGAATGTAAAGGAACTGTGTTCGATCCCTGATGGGAATTTATATATGGAAACTCTAAACAACCAATTTTAATTTGTTACCATAAATTATCAAATTTCATTTGGCTTTTTATTTTTTACAAATTTCCTCAGTTCAATGTCAGCAAAATTAAATAGAAATAAAATTTTATGAAAAAAATGCGTGAAGACGTCAGTGGATGGATGAGTAGATTTTAATAAGCAGAATTTAAATTTATTTTTATGAATGCAGTGCTATCGATACTAATTAGTGATAGAAAGTTTCGTTTAATTACTGTGAATCGTAAGTAAAATTTACGATAAGCTACGATAATTATGCGTAAAGTAAAGTTTTTGCCCCATTATGAAATGTTATAAAGAAACGTTTAACGAAATTTGTGTCTCGTTAAACGAACTTTAATGATTTTTGGTCTGATTATACTAATTAATTCACTACACATTCTTAAATAGCTCACTTTTTCATAGTTTAAAGCTCACGTACGTCATAAATAAATATATTAGATATAAAATATGATGCCAAATCTATTTATTATTATAAAAAATCGGTGAAATCACTTTAATATAAAACTGCGAGCATACCGAAGGACAGACATGATCAAATCCATAAGCTCTGCTTTTTTTAAAATATTATTGAACTAAAAAATTAAATAACATATTTATTAAAATAAATAAAATTTTCAAACAGTATTCAATGTTTAAATGCATTTACAAATTAAAATTACTTTAATTAAACAAATCGACAATTTCTAGGCACATTGAGAGATAGCTTTAAATTGAAATAAATTTTGTTTGGATATCTAATATGCCTCCAAAAAATGATGAATAATGATATTTTTCATTTAAACTATGAATATTTGTTGTACAATTTGAATTTCGATATACATGTGAACTTATTTCTGAAAAGTAAGTGTTTCAATAGTGGAACTGTTATGCGTGGAATGTTAGTGGTATCCGAAAAAACTTTCCAGTAATGGAACGTTAATGGGTTTTGTTTTAATTTTTGTCGCCTTAAGTGTATCTTTACTATAAATTTTGGGTGCGGTAATGAATTTGAAAACAATTTTTCCCAAACACTAACAAAAAATCTAGTTAAATAAAATATGGAATTGAAATATTAGCTTAGGCTATATTTAAAGCAACAAAAACAAACTTTTAATATAAAACTAGTTGTTTGTTACTTAATATCCTGCAGAAATAATACATCCTTTTCACTCAAATTCATTGAAATTTACTTAAACAGTTACGTTGAGTTCCGATATGTGTAATAATATATATGATCCCATGGTTTTAATTGAACACAATATTTTTTTCAATTAAAATATGCAAAAATTTGGTTATAAAGACCAGTATAGACAAAGAAGAGGCGGAGAATTGGAGACAGTGATCGGTTTAGCTGTATTAGCAAAAGGAAGGCAAAATCAACTCAGAAAATATAAACAGAATGATAAAAACGATTTCAATAGAGGTTTAGTATTTAATTAAGCAAATGTTTTTCAATAGTATTTCTCTGTTTTCTTCAATCTGTGGGTCTATAAACGTATTGAAATTTTCGCATAGCTTCCTCTCTTTTACAGAGTGTACAGTATATTATAGTGTGTCCAAGACTTAATCCTAGGATTGAAGGTTATATTCAGCGTTTTTCAAATTATTAAAATGTGCTCTACTTGAGAAGTTATCGAAAACTTTTCCAACTTTTGGCTTTTGATGACCAGTTTTGCTGAAAACCTTTATAGAGCAACATTTTTTTCGTATCTCTGACCAAAAAAGTGATGGGTCACGAAAACTCATCGGTTTTCAGCTTTTTTGTGTCCTTGAACTTGTCCTAATTTTGGATTAGGTTGAATTTCTAAAACATATATAGGAGATTCACCCAAATTCAATGGGATAGTCTAGTATTGATAAAGTAATTTACTGCAAATCGATACATTATTTTTATTATTTTCATAACGACTGCTGAAATTTTTATGGTAAATATAGACATGCACGTACATTCTATTGGTTACTATCTTTATTTAGACAGACTTTCAACATAAAGTTAGAGCCGCTTATTTTACTTTGTATAAAGTTGAGCAGTAAATCGAGGAACTTTGATGTTCCATTCTCTTTTTCTTTAATTCCAAAAGTTAAGAATTCCAATTTTATATACAATATATATAGCATTTATTTTTTTAAACTACAAAATTCCAGAAATACTAATTTACGAAATACTCGTTAGTAATTTATTTTAAAAATAAATTAGATAGAAGATATTATTATCAATTTTTGCCATTTTAAAATATGTACCGGTAAATTATTTATAACATCCGTACTTTTAATAAAGAAATGATATCTATAATTAGCTATTGTTTCATCTTTTAGGCTTAAATGATTTCTATATTGATAATCTAAGAACTTTTTAAAAATAATAAAATAATAATGAGACTTACTTGTATAAGTGCATAACTTTGCTAAATTAAGCCAAATTTAAAACAGATGTCACAGAGACTTTTAATTCTACGCAAGCTATAACAGTAATTAATTTCAAAAGCTATGAATAGTATTTTGATTAAATATAACTATTAAATACGTAAACATTTAGAACCCAAAGCCAACATTGGTAATTTGGATGACGTATTTGGATTTAACGGTAAATAAATTTATATTCTAAAAGATGAAAATTAATGATAAATATTAAATTATATTGAAAAAAATTCTTTTATTTATTATATAACTTAAAAATGTCAAATAATTACAAAAATTACAATGAACATAATTCTGTGAATAAAATATAAGAACATATGGTATGAAAAGTAATTAAAGTACTTAAAAGTTTCGAAATAATCCCTTATTTATTTCCTAATATATCTGAATAAACAAATTTCTATAAACTTAATTAATAATAATTTTTATATATGGTATTCTCAATCGCATTTAGCATTGTGTAAATTAATTTTTTAAACTTAGAGAAAACTCTAAAACTTAGATAAAACGACTGAACAAATACCGACATAGCAAACACGTAGAGGTAGACATATAAACTTATACAGAAATGTAAAATTGTACTTAATTTTGATTTCAACTATTTTACAGAATAACTTAGATCTCGTAAAACTATTCAGCCAAAACCTTCTTATATGAATTATCAAATATTGTTAAAATAAATGTAACCAAAAATCAATTACGGGCATATCTTACATTTGCTTGAGTTCGCTGTTAAATTATCCCTTGTTATGTTTCCTATCTAATAAAGATTTTGCTATTATTTTGCAATCGTTGCAATTTGCAAACTTTTATGAGAGTTTTTGATAACAAGGCATTAGTGATAGAGTATATGAGTAGCAGTACGATATTACATTGGAAGTGTAGGGCGTTAGTGAAGTATTGTGTTTTACTAATAATGCCAACAATTTGTTAGAATAAATTAATCAATTTTTAACACTTTTTGAATAATTAAGTTTTTTCGCATTTAAATAATAAAAACTATCTAATTAATACTAACTATGGGTATGATATTTCTTAGTTTATAATCTAAATATGTTTTAAATTTGTTCAATTAATGGCAAAACCATTTTGTTAATTTGCGTTATAAACATATTTTTAATATTTTTTGCAGAAATATTTATTATTATAGTATAAATTGCTAATGATTCTTAAACTTATAAATGAATAATTAATGCAATTCTTTTATTTCAAATGTATTGAGATCGCCATTATTCGCTAGCGTTATCTAATAATAGATTTTTATTATCACATTCCTTTAATTAGAATGGTAAACAAGGGGCGCATCGGGTTTAAACCCAAAAATAAAATATATAAATATCATTAATTCGCCAAAAAAATAAAATTCTAATTTATTTCATGTTTGAACATAAACAGAAAACAAAGGCCAGCCATATATTCCACAACAAGCTCCGCCGTATTCACCGCCTGAACAGCCAATTGGATGGGCTCCGCAATCGCAGCCCGCAGCACCTATGTATCAGCAAAATGTTCCTGCTTATGGACCGCAACATGTCATCATTCAACAGGTATTGTATGGCTGGGTTATTCAAATTTTCCCCATAAGTTTAATAATCTTAATTAAATTGTTTAAACGTTTAATTCTTGTTTTTGGTTACAATAGCAGCCACAACCGCCGCAACAAACTGTTTTGATTCTAGGTATGCCATTCACTCTAATTCGTTACTATTCGTTAATTAACATAATTTGAAATTTCATATTTTTTTTTGCTTAAAATGCTTGAAATCAAATAAATTATATGTAAATGTTTAGAATCCTTTGTAAAACTAGTTTCCCTCGATTGCTGCTTAATGTTGCAATCGTTTTTTTAAGATATTAATAACGCACTTTAATGCGCATAATGATAGTGCTATCGTTTATTGGTTTATACCGTATAAATCCAATAAAACAATATTCTTATAAGTTATCGTAGCTTAATTTTTGACATTTGATTTGATTTAAGCTTATTTATATTAGCTTTATTAATTTATGATTAAGCTATTTTAGAATCTTAGAATCAGAACATCGAAAACTTATAATATATTGAAAACAATTCACGAAACCTTCATAAGAGAGTTCAATTTTTCACAGGTTTTATGTCAATTATCTAACACATACAGCATTTTCTAAAATGTTCGCAGCATATAAGTTTATGCTACAGTAAATTCACATTATTAAAACATTAAAAAACTAAATTTTTTATTCTAACAGTTCACCATCTGCGGCAACGCAGTGGCGAACAACAACCTCAAAGTGGTCTAAAACATTTTTACTAATATCAAAATCATAATTAATTAAATTAATTTCGTAAATAATGTTTTCTTTTAATTTGGGTTTTAATGTATGATCAGTGTTACGCCTGCTTTTTACTTGACTACCAGTAGCATCAGCTTATATGCTGCGAACATTTTAGACGATGCTGTATATTAGATTTTAAGCACATGCTGGCACGATGTTTTCCCTTTATACACAAAAGAAATTGCTGCAATCTCTTTATTAATATAAAACTGTGTACGCGTAGACAGACAGAGTCAAATACATAAGCTCGACTTTTCTCTAAGAATGTGCGCTAAAAATAGAATTAGGTTTTATTAGTTTGTTTTTTAAATAATATGTAGTGTGCTCTATTACTTTTATTTTTTTGGCTTACCGTATAAAATAAATTTCTTTTACTCATAAGCAATAAATTTTATTCCTTTTTATGTTTTGTTATATAAAGAAAATTAAAATACATTTTATGTTTAAATAGGTGGTTGTCCGCGATGTAGAGTCGGTCACTTAGAAGATGAGTTTACATGTTGCGGTAAATTGTTTTTTTTAATTCGAAACAGTTTAATATAAAAAGTTTTCTGGTATTTTAAATTATCGAATTTTCAATACTGTATAAGTTTAAAGTTTGTGTTACCTTTTAATAGATTATTACTTTAATATCAGATTTTTAAAATTAATTTAAATCGATATCGATTTCAGGTATACTCTGCTGCATATTATTCTTTCCACTTGGAATAGTAAGTGAATTATTGAAAACTAGCCTGATTTTAATCACTAAATCGCTAATTATTTAAAAAAATTCCATTTAGATTTGCTTGTTCGCTATGCGTGATAAACGATGCACTAATTGTGGCGCTTCTTTCTAACAATTCCCACTAAATATGGTTTCATATTACCTGAACCCATCAGACTGATGTATTATTATTAAAAAATTATTTTAATTATTCTTGATAATCGTGTTGCACAAAGTGGTTACAAATTAATTGTTTGGATAACTACTATATTATAATTATATCAATGTTATTTTATTTAATCTTGTTTTAAATTAATTTCCATTAATTTTATATACTTTTATTGATTAAAGCTTATATATTAAAATATAAAATTTTAAGCATATTAATTAAACTAAAAGTTATAAAATAATTAAATCGTAAAATTTATTATCGAAATCACATAAAGCACAGTGAAAGGGTTGTTTACAATCTGGTCTATTTTAACTACATCTACTGTACATCGCGATGTGACACAAACAATTGCTTATCTTATCTATTAGAGATAATTTATATAACTAATGTTTAATGTTTGCCATATTCTCACGCAAATTACTGAGCTGGTGTGTGCCTGTTGAGTGAGTGCCTTTTAAAAATTATTTTTATTATCCAAATACAGCGGACACAGGCCCCATTGAATTTGTCTTACTTCGACAACATTGATTAATCATGTTTTTATTTCTTTTAAATAAATTAATAAATTAACTTTTTAAGTTCATTACAAAACCTATGAATTAATAAAAATTTCTATTTCAAGCTAAATTTTATTTTATTTTATTTACATTCAAAAATATGCTACATTTAATTTAAACAAGGTACTTTAGTGATGACACGAATTTTTTGCTCACTTTGTAGAAGTCGAGCTATTGGATTTGACATTTCACCTGTGTGGATAAGAGCATGTATGGAATTAGACCTTTTTTGATTTTTTAAGTTTTTTATACCTTTTTCATTTTTTAATTCTTATGTTAATAATTGGATTTTAGAACGATAGGAGGATTTTTACTTTTTTTAACTTTTTTTAGCTCACTTTGAAAAAGTCAGCCATTGGATTTGCAATGTCTGTGTGTGTCTTTCTGTAGACTTTTTTAGATCATAAAAATCTTGCAAAAATTAACATAATTGGGTCAAAATTGGGCCAAAACTGAGTCAAAAATGACTAAAAACGGGGCAAAAGAGAGCTTAATGTGTCAAAAATGGCTGAAAATGGGGAAAAATTGGCCTGAATAGGGGCAAAACAGGGCTTTAATTATGTCAAAAATGACTAAAAATGTCGATAATTTGGTTAAAACTGACACAAAATCGGTTCAAAAATGGTTAATATCGGGGTAAATATGAGTATATTTTGGTGTCACGCGTCTTACTAATTATACCAAAACACGTTATGTCTAGCGCCTAATTGTATCTATAAAACAATTTTGATGTTACCTCGTCGACAGATGAACTAAGAATGAATAAAAATATCCGAAACACACACTGAAGTACTATTTATAACAATGTTTTTAAGCAATTGAAAATTTTTATCGAAACAATAATAAATAAAAGTTTTGTTTTAATCCATAACCCCAAATGAATTACTTTTTTCTCACCTTACTTACATCGGACTTATGCCGAATGATCCTTGAACCTAACAAAATGTTGCATGTACCCATCAGAATAATCCTATGAGCCACTCCACGTCACGTGACATTGCCGACAGATCCCTGAACATATTCGTATGATCCCGGGTCCTATCAAAATGTTACCGGATACCTTTCGCATGTCATTTTGGGACAAACTCAAATGACTTCAGACTCAAACATTAACAGCATCCGATTAATTCCTGATCCCACCCGAACATTTTTGGAACATTTTTTGCAACCTGAGTTAAAAATAAATTAATCTAACCATACCTTACCAATCATAACCAAACCTATCAAAATATAACCTAATCTAACATCTCAACCCACCCCAACCTAATCTAACTTATAACACAAATATTACCATATTTTTTAAGACTGACATCAATCACTATAAATATTGGTTCCATTATAAACATGTTTCACAACTAACGGAATTAATACAGCGCTTGAACGTCCATTGTTAGGGCAAATATCTAACCGGACATCAACTTTCGGATTGTTTCGGTCCCTATGTTAACCATTCAAAACAAACACTGACCTTAATCTAAACTACCCCTTAATTAATAAATAATTAAAAGTTTAGTATTTTTTAAAATTAAATACAAAAATTTTTGGCAATGAATATAATTAGCATGATGACGTTTAAGTTGATGTGTCACATATCTACACAGTAGTTATATTGAGACACGAGTAGTCGAAATCCAAATTAACGTTTTATTAAAATAGCGGGAAAGCGATAAAATGAGTACAAAAGCGTTCGTTAAGCGAACGAAACGTAATGAATACGAATACGTAAAGATAATTTAAACAAAACGAGCGTTAGTTAGTTATTAGAAAAAGGCGGGCAAACGTTGTGCTTTCTGTCGCCTCATGTCCCCCACCGAAATGACCACAACAATGCATCGCGAATAATCGACTTCGCGATAACACATCACGCCGTTTGAGTAACGAAATTCGTTGACGACTTTCTCGTTTATCCAGTCTCTGTATTTCGTCGACCATTCGACCGCTGATTTCTTTCCGCGAATAAATTTTGGCGCAAACTTCTGCCACCATATTCCGTCGCAAACCGACACCAGAAACACAAACGCGAAATGCGATCGTATGTCCATAGATACAAACCGCAATTGAGGCGTTTTCTACTTAATCACGAAACTAAATCGCACATTCGCTCATTTTGGCAAAACTCCGATTATATAATGGATTTTGCGGTGCTAAACGATGATTTTCGCTAATATCAGGTCCAGCAACTGTTAAAAACGCTGCGACACCACTTCCATAAGTATCGTAAAGTCGTGAGCGGAAGTTTGAATGCGCAAACGATCCATAGCGGATCGCGAGTTGAGTGTCGTACTCGATTTCATCGTTGATCGCAATCTTTTCGCGGTCCATTCCGGATAATCACACAAATTTGGAAACGCGATGTCGTCGCTCCAATCTGCGCACATGTTTTTTCTAGTTGCTTTCGTTATAAAATCGTTCATAAATATTGTCCGGCAATAAAATTCGTTTGTTGTGATTTTGCGATTTCGGCAATGAATACACCGTTTCACGTGGAAAGTTAGTCATAATTGCTGACAAATAAGTGACTAAAGTGCGAATAAGCGTTTTGAGATCTGCATCCACGTGGTAAATACAATAACTCTCAATTGAATAATGCTCAACAAGAGGTGAAACAAACACAGCAAACAAGAGGTGTTTAACTAAACGATCGTACGTATGATCCGTTTTCTGGACAGCATTATTGTAATCTGGCATACATTCAACCACAAAGTGTAGTGCAAAACTCACAGCAAAAGTCAAAATTTATGCAACAACAGATACCAGTATACACGCAACAGCCTGTTATTGATAATCGTATGGATCAGCTGTTAGACGTTTTGACTGCGCAAAAAAACTATAATGTAGCGAAACACATGTCGAAATTTACATTCAACTGTTATCCTGAGAAATGGTTACAGGACTTTCAGTTCATCGCAGAACTGAGATTATGGCCCAAATCCGAATGGTTATGATTAATTGGGTTACGTATGGGTAAGCATACTTTGAATCGATATAAAAAATTTTACGATATGTTTAAACATTTAATTTGGGATTTATTCGTACAAGCTTTTTGTCAAGAGTTAACAATGAGTTCTACAAATGGCCGCGTGGAAAGAACTCGAATCAATGAATGTAAAAGATTTCAAATCATTCGAAGAATATGCGCTTAAAAAAAGTGTTAATCGAAGAATGTGGTGGAATCCCAGAAAATGTTGGTCTCTATATGATGGGAGTGAAATTAAGTCTAAGCGTCCAAAAAATGCTTTATGCCAAATATTCTGATCCTAGTCTTACATTAGATGTGGCGACAAATCGATTAATGTTAGCTGAAAACATGAACCGAGTCATCAATCAAAAATTTACAACAAATAGGGGACAGTTTAACAACAACAACAACAATAATAATAATAATTACAACAACTGTGGAAATAAGTTTAACATTAGAAGATTTCCAAATTTCCGTCAAAAATATCAAAACAAATATAACACACGTGGTAACGCCTATAACAAAATTGGTAATTATAACGAAACCAGACCCAACGTAAGTAAAAGTGTGATAAATAGTGCAAAGAAAATACAACTAAATAATAATCAACAAAATTACAAGCAAAATAATCGACCAATTTATAACAGCAGTAGTGGTTAAAACAATAATCGTAATAACAATACTTTTAGGAAACCTACGTTCAAATGTATTTGTATTAAGTGTGGTGGATCTAACCAACAACAAATAAAATTCATTATTTGATTGTTTTAAACGATTTTAAGTGTCTATTGTAAGAGGTAGTTAGATGGATCACGACTTTTCGAAAACAGCGTGAAATATATCGTTTTTTAGTGTTGCCAATGGGAATAATGAACGCACAGCAAACTATATCGATGATCTAGACATATCGACAAAAACTACATTCGAACAGCATTTAACGGAATTGCGTGATCTCTTTCACATCACGATTGAAAACAAAGTGAAAATTAAACCGAAAAAATGCCTAATTGGCGCGCAAGAAAATTAAGTTTTTGATTTATATTGTGTCTGAAGAGGGCTTAGAGATTGATCAGAACAGAATAAGTGTGGTTAAAAAAATTCAAATACCGAAAAACAAGAAGCAGTTACAGTAAGTTTTAAGAGTGTTCAATTTTCTTGGAGAGTTCATTCCAATAAAAGACTTATTGACACCATTATATCGAAAACTGTGAAAAGATGTAAATTTTGAGTTGACACCAGAAATTAATAAAAACTTCGAAATAATTAAACAACATATAGCAAATGCACCGATACTTGAACACAGTAAAGATAACTGTCCGAAGTTTACTCAAACAGATGCATCAATCTATGCCACTGGAAGCATATTAGCTCAAGCACACAATAAGAAATTTGAAATTTTAGGTTTCTTTTACCGACAATTGAAACCAAACGAGCCATCTTGGTCTACGAGAGAGAGAGAGAGAGAGCTATTTGCTATTATAAATGATGTAAATATTTACAGAAAAAGCTTATTAGGGCTCACTTCACGATTTATACGGATCACAGACCTCTATTGATGCTCAATAAATTGTAACAATCAAAGAATATGCGTATGAATCGAAGGGCAGCGAAGTGAAATCTTTTCATTTGCCGCATAATCAGTATTTAAAATCGCAAAACCTAATCGACTTAAAGCATCCGCTTTAATATTTTTCGGTCCACTAATGTGGATAAAAGTGAATTTGAACTCCGATAATATCGCTGCCCTTCGATTCATACGCATATTCTTTGATTGTTTCAATTTATTGAGCATCAATATAGGTTTGTGATCTATATAAATCGTGAAGAGAGCCCTAATAAGCTTTTTCTGTTCTCTAGCTAATAGCTCTCTCTCTCTCTCTCTCTCTCTCTCTCTCTCTCGTAGACCAATATGGCTCCTTTGGTTTCAATTGTTAACAAACCCGAACACTGAAAGCATTCACAAAAAATTCATAGTCTTTCGTTTGATAATTAGCGGAATAATACGAGCACTGGTAATCAGTCGCTTCAAACGTAACCATCACATAATGGCATCGAGAGATCAAGTATCAGTTTTTACTGGTCATTTGATTGTGGATATAATTGATTATTATCAGACCTGTAAAGAAGAAAATATAATGCCATCATTGGCATATAACGATTTTAAAGCGTTGTTCGAAACGGCATCGATTATGTGTAGAGACCATTTTTAAAATATAAGAAACCGCGAGAAAACTATTGAAGACGGAAACGTATACGCCCCTACGTTCAACGCAAATATCTAAGCTTTTGGACGTGAGGTATGGAATGTCTCTATCAGTCCGTCAGTATCTGGTGCTGATTTCAATGTAAACGATGCGGAGTTCTCTGGAGCGAAATGGGAACCACCGACACAGTAAACAAAGCAAATTTTTTTCTGTGATAATTTAAATTGTTTTATTATTTCTTTTCAATTATTTTCTTATTATCAATATTATTATTACGCGCAATAGAATTTGAATGACAATCGATAGATAGAAATGTTTAAAGAATGATGGGCGTGTCAAATGATTAGCTGAACGAAGCGCACATTTATTTACAATTTAACGGATTGTGATAAATGCAAAAACGCGTTGCATTTATCAAGAGGGGAGGTATGAGAAGGTCAAGACCTCTCATTAGACGAACATTAAACTTTAAATTAGTTTTAGTATTAACTTTTGTTAAGAAAACTTTAATGTTTTTGAAAAATTTATTGTATTCAGAAGTCACTGTAAAAACATATGTTGTTTTATTTAATATTAATATTATTCACTTTACTATTTTGTATTGAACAGAACAGTCGCTTTTGAGCTTTGTTTAATATTTGTATTTTGAAATAAATAATTAGTTTGTTTTTAATTATTTATTAGTTAGTCGTGACTACATATATCGGTGTGTTTAGTTCCTTTGTTTTGATTGGTTGGTAAGCAACAGTTTTCGATATCGAATCGTGTGATTGGTCCTTGACTCTAATAGCCGACCAATCGGGACTCACAGACAGGCAATAGAGCGAAACGCGTCAACGCTATTGGTTAAACAGCACATGGGAAATGTGGCGCGTATTAAACATAAATCATTTTACAGCATTTTTTGTAATAAAACTTAAAAAAATAAAATTCGATGATGTTTGCACACAAAAAGCTAATCATTTATAGACTTTCGGGATTAAGCCAACGAAATTTACTATCCCGTCCTATCCCGATACTTTCATTGTACAATCCCGTCCCGATAAATCCCGTAAAAATTTTCTAAATTCCGATCCTGTCCCGTCCCGATATTTTTTCAGGTCTAATGCACATATCTATTTAATCTTTGGACTAAAATGTTTTTTAAACAAAAATTACCACTTCGATATCGATTTTTCATGAAGGTCAACTTTTCCAAATTCTAAGGGGTCAACCCTGGGAAAGCACCTCCGTGGGTAACTATGGTTTTATATTAAAAGTTTAGCTTATGGTTTGATAATGTCCGCCGTCCGTCTGTCTGCTATACTGCTGTTCATAGTTTTATCGAAATAAAGGGAATTTGAATCTCTGCATACATTGCCTTAAAATCTTGTATTATTTTGTAAAAAAAAGGATGAACTAAACTAAGTAAAGTAAGCTGTCTATGAATGTGTAGTAAACTGTTTATTTGTATATTTTAAGTTTTCAATTAAAATACTCATCAAATGTAAGTAAAATTAAAGATTACTCAATGCCTGTAATGATGAATAAATGTAAACTATTAATTGAAATTTCATTTTATTACGATTTTATATTTAAATGCATAAAGCTTTGCAATACAATGTTACATTTATTTTAATAATTATGTAAAGTTTATCGAGATTTTAAAACAATTAAACGCATGATTGAGCATGAATAACAACCGTGTTTTCATAATTTAATTATACCGTATTAACAGTATTCCACAGATATTGTACTATAAGTTTCGCAGTCAGATAAAAACCGCGTTTATAAACTTATAATATACGTTTACAATAATGAGTATAAAATTAATATATAAAATAATATCAATTAATATGATAATCAAATGAAAGTAATTATTATTTTAAATTAGTGAATGAGCTTAAACTTGGAATTTATTAAAAAAATAGTTAGATTAAATTTAAAACAAAATTTAGTTTTATTACAACCGTAATTTAAATCAGGAGAAACATTGCGCATATATTCTCGGCCAACGTATTATCACACTTTAAGCCACAATTTTTTATAATTATAAAAAACAACAATAAAATTTGCACTTTATTTTAGAGATGAAAATTTAGGCCAAGCAAGTCGTTAGGATGTTAGAACTAGAGTTAGCCTTTAGGCTTAGGCCAGTCTATAACTTAAGTTTAGGAATAATTATAGGAAAATTTCCCATAGGCTTAGGAAAAATTTATTTTATAAATTTATATAGTTAGCCAATAATTGTTACCAAAAACTATATTTTACTCTTTTCAATGTTGTACTTTTGGTATTAAAATTATCAATTTAAAAAATCAAATTTACTTCAAAGAGCATAGAGATAGCCTAAAACTTTCATCTCTACTTTATTTACACTAATGAGCGGCTTTCTTAATAAAGCCGTAAAATTTTAGGAAGCTTTTGTTATGCTTTGAAAGCACAGAAACAACAATAAAAGCTCTTCGTTTTAAAAAATTCAAACGATAAAAACCCATTTATTATCAAATATAAACATTACTTTGCTAAAGACAAAGTAATTTAAAAAATGCATTCACAAAATAAGCTTAGCTTTTAACAATTCCCTAAACTAAAGACGTTGCCAAATAGGTTGGCGAAAAATTTTGTGCATATATGTGACATCAGTCTAATGCTATTGGAGCGTTA